>UESW01005060.1:376379-494922 GCA_900491605.1 Calamus simplicifolius
ACGTCTTCAAACTACACAAAGCACTTTATGGTTTAAAGCAAGCACCTAGAGCTTGGTATGATAGATTAAGTAAATTTTTAATTGAAAATGACTTTTCTAGAGGAAATGTTGATAAAACCTTGTTTTTGAAAAGAAAAGGAAAGGATTTATTAATCGTTCAAATTTATGTTGATGACATTATATTTGGTGCTACTAACAATCTCCTTTGTCAAGAATTTGCTAAGCTAATGCAGGGAGAATTCGAGATGAGCATGATGGGAGAACTAAACTTCTTCCTTGGACTTCAAATCAAACAAGAGAAAGCGGAATTTTCATTAACCAAACAAAGTATACAAAGGAAATACTCAAGAAATTTGGTATGGAATCTGCTAAACCTCTTGGTACGCCAATGAGTCCCTCATGCAAGCTGGACAAGGATGAAGTAGGTAAGAAAGTAGATCAGAAGCATTACAGAGGTATGATTGGATCACTTCTTTACCTAACTGCAAGTAGGCCAGATATCATGTTTTCTGTCTGCTTATGTGCAAGATATCAATCTAATCCTAAGGAATCACATTTACTTGCTGTTAAAAGAATCTTTAGATACTTAAATGGAACTAAAAATGTAGGATTATGGTATTCTAGAGACTCAACCTTAAAATTGATTGCTTATTCTGATTCTGACTATGCTGGTTGTAAATTAGATAGAAAGAGTACAAGTGGGGTATGCCAACTTTTAGGAAGTAACTTAATCTCTTGGTTTAGCAAGAAGCAAAATTCGGTTGCATTATCCACTGCTGAGGCAGAGTATGTTGCAGCTGGAAGTTGCTGTGCTCAAATCCTTTGGATTAAGCGACAACTTGAAGATTATGGTATCACACTTGATAAAATACCTATTAAATGTGATAATACTAGTGCTATCAATCTAACTAAAAATCCAATTCAACATTCAAGAACTAAACACATTGAAATTAGACATCACTTTATTAGAGAACATGTAACTAACAAAGATGTTTGTCTTGAATATGTTAATACTAATGATCAATTAGCTGATATTTTTACCAAACCTTTGAGTGAGGAGAGATTTTGCTATCTTAGAGGAGAATTAGGAGTTTGTGATCCTTTAGAATAATTTTCTGAAACTCTTAAGGACAACAACTATCTAGACTTCAATAATTTCTTGAAAATCCCTTTGTCCAATAAGGAAATCTATCTAGAAATTTGATTCATTGTTTCCCCAATTATTAAGGAACACTTATCTAGAGTTTGATGATTAATTTGATCAGTTTCAGATCCTTGAAATTTGATTTTTTCTCTGAAACTATTGTGGAGTCGACACCTGCAGTTTGTGGAGTCGACACCTTCTTATTTTGATGTTCTGTCTGGGCAATTAGAGCCGACTCTGGCTTCTGTAGAGCCGACTCTAATTCGGGCGCTGACAGATTCTCTGGTTCGGAGCCGACACCTCGTTTTCGGGAGTCGACTCTAAGTGGAACTAGGTCAAAATAAAAAGGGCGGAGTCGACCCCAAACGATACCTATCGTCTCCTAAACCTTTTCCAAGCTGTTCCAAACTGATTCCAAACCCTCCAAATCCCTCAAATCCCTTGATTACTCATTCCAATCGAATCCCATGGCTCCCAAAAAGCGTGCTATCATTGGTGGTTCGACTGTTCCGACGAAGCGCCGTTCAAATCGGAGGCAACCTTCGTCATCTTCTTCATCTGCCACTCAAGATGACTCTCCACCCTCACCATCTTCTCCTCGAGTCGACCAATTAGCTGGTAAGGCCATTACTACCGGAAGAAAAGTTGATTTTAACTTTTTATTTCGGAGGGCTTTGCTATTGGGCGGTTGTTGAAAGAAATGGGATGGGAGAAGGTTTGTTCTTTGGATATCCCTACTTACCCTGCCCTAGTGAGAGAATTTTATAATGATTTATGTAGAGGAGAGGGAGGCTTAGTGAGTGTTGTAAGAGGAACAAAGGTAATCATCACAGCCGAATCCCTTGGTAATCTATTGGAAATGCCTACCGTTGGCCTTGTTGAATATCATCATGAAGATAGAGGAGGTGCACTATCAAGGATGTTAGGGAGAGAAGTTTCTGAGTTTGAGGAAATCTTGGCAAATCAACTTAATTTGGAACTCAGATTACTTCACAATATCTGTGGAAGAATTCTATTTCCTAAAATCGGAAGGTTTGAATATGTCTCGGAGCGAGACATCTTATTGATGGACTGCATTCTCACTGGTAGACCTGTAAATCTTGCTGGAATGATGATAGGCTATATGGCGGAGGCAGCTACTAAGAAGAGATCTACATTGCCATATGGTATGGTTTTAACATTGGTATTCAGAAGCCAAGGTGTACTTATAATGGACAATGAGCCACTAAGAAAATTAAGACATACAGATTACTATAGTGTCTCTACAATTCACCGAATGGGCTTTAGAAAAGAAAATGGAAACTGGATAAAAAGAGGACATGAGGCCAGAGCTGAAGAGGTTAGAGTTGAGGAAGTCAGAGGAGAAGACATTCCTGAACCATCTGCTGGACCTTCTTCTGCTGGACCATCTGCTGGACCCTCAGAGGCTGGACCTAGCTCTCAACTTCCACATCAGTCAGCATTGGCATCTGAAAGATTTTCTGAGGAGCAAATAGGTCAGCTCAGAGCTTTACTGGCTGAGTATGACAGTCAAAGAACAAATGATATGTGTAAATTAAGAGAGGAGTTCAATCAATTAAAGGATGAGATTAATTCAAGACTTGACATGATTTCTTTTTCAATTAGCAATTCCGTTGAATCCTTTAGCACTGATCTTCATAAAATTTTTGAAAGGATGGAAGGCATTGCAGACGGTTCTGGAACTTATCTTCATGCTACCAGTCAACTGAAGAAAGATATCGACCTCGCCGTCTCTCAAATTGAAGCTTGTCTTGAAAGTTTTAAGAAGACTCAAAAAGATGATGTTATGGAAATGATTGGACATTTAAAGAAAATTGTGTATAAGCATATTTGATTTTGATATCAATCCTAGGTTGTATCTTAGGATTTCTTGCTTTCTTTCTTAGCATGTATCTAGGATTTACATACTTAAATCTGTCATTTTAAAATACATGTAATGAATCTTGCTTTGGAATACAAATGTTTGAATGAATATTACACTTTTATTTCAAATTTATCTTTGATTGAATGTCAATGAATAAGTTTCCTATCTTTATGTTATTCGAACCAACATTCTCGCTCTAAACATTCTTTATTGCTTTAAACTCACCTTATTGTTGATAACAAAAAAGGGGGAGAGATAAGTGTATATATATGAGAAAGAGAAAGAAAGAAAATGAAGAACAATTTGAGAATTTTTAGAAAGAATTCAGTTTATCTACATAGGGGGAGCTATTCAATGCAGGGGGAGCTTAATAAATTTCTCCATATAAAAGTTAAATCATTTGATTGATGTCAAGTTTTGTTTATTTTTATTCATTTTGAATATTGGCATCAAATTCTCTATTAGGAAGTCTCTAAGCTTTAACAATGTCTATAATTCTCAATTCAAATGAAATTTTTTAATGCATATACTCAAAGTTTTTGTCATCATCAAAAAGGGGGAGATTGTTGACCCAATTGAGGATTTTGATGATTAACAAAACTATTTGAGTATAACATTTGATGTTACTAATGATTTTGATTAAGTTTTTCAGATTATAAGTCTATTTGATGATCAAAATCAAGAGTCAAATCAAGTTCTGGTTCGAATCTAATGTCAAGGTAAGATTGCAGACATTAGAGTCGACACATGGAATCGCAGAGCCGACTCCGAAAATGGCACAGACTTAGAGTCGACTCCGGGACTGTGAGAGCCGACTCTATCAGAAAAACAGAACGATGGATTTTCAGGCCACGACTTAGAGTCGACTCCCAGACTGTTAGAGTCGACTCCAGAAGAATTTTGTGTCGACCCCAGAAAAGTCAGAGACGACTCCAGATCGAGCGGATTAAATAATTTCGAGTTAGAGCCGACTCCAGAAAAGTTAGAGCCGACTCCAGAATGTCAGACACGGCTCCAGAACTGTCAGAACGACTCTAAACTTTATCTTTATCTATTTTAATCCCAACGGCTATTGTTATTTATGGATCTAATCCTTTTTACACTTGCTTCTAACGGATAGTTTCAACTATTTGTGGATTAATCGGATCTATAAGAAGAGGGTTGATTGCATCCCAAAAGAAGAGAAGAAGAGGCAAAAAGAAAAGAATAGAGAAAATCTTTGAGATCTATCAGAAAAGAAAAGAGGGAAAACTTGTAAGGAAAGATCATACTCATTCCCCAAAAGAAGAGAGAGAGATTCCAAGCCTTTGCTGTTCTATTTAGAAGAAATCTCAAGAGAAGGAAGAAGCCCTAGTTTTTCTGATCTTCTGAGTCTCAAGAGCATCTTCAAAGGAAGATCCATTCAAAGGAAGAGAAGGAAGAAGCCACCAAGATCTGCGAATCAGGCTTTGGTTCCTAATCTCTTATTATTGTTTCATTATTGTATATTTGCTCATTGAAGGAGCAGTTTTTTTGTAAAATCAAATACTGTTTGCTGGGTCAATCTGGTGATTGATTCAGTTGAGGCTGTTAGCCTTGTGCAAGCATTAGCTTGTGGTTAGGTTTTGTGCTGGTGAGCCTTGAAAACCAGCTGGGTTCGTTGTGCACCCGGAAAAACAACAAGTTCGAGTTGTGAGCTTGCAAAACAACTCTGCTGTAATCAGTTTGATTATAGTGTGGACCCAAGAGGTACTTGGGAGTGGACGTAGGTGTAGGTACACCGAACCACTATAAAATCTCTTGTGTTTGCCGTGATTGTCTCTTTATCTTCAACTCTCTATTTATAGTTGCTTAGTTTTAAACTGTGAATCTAAGTTTTTATTTCCGCTGGGGGTTATCTTTCAAAAGAGTTTAATTTTTGAAAAACCCAATTCACCCCCCCTCTTGGGTTGCTATCTGGACCACACATTTCACTGAAATGACTCATTTCTGGATACTCTGCTGTCAAGAGTTAAACCGAGAAGATATGGGTATAAGTATCCTTTAGACCTGAAGATCACAACCGGTGACTTGCAAGCAACTCATTGTACTTAGGTGCCGGACCACCTGGATTTCTAATCCAGCTACGAAAGGTTACTGGGTGCAGTCAAGTACTTATGGTAGTCAGTTGTGGATCAAGATAGAATTTGACCTATCCCGTTAAAAGGAGAAATGCTTGTGTTTCAATTTAGCAAGACCTTGGTCAAGGCACTTCATGTGAAAGTCACATGATCACTAAAATTGAAATCACTTTATGGATTCGCTGTTTAGAGTTGACAGGCTCTTAAGCCATCCTTAGCATTTGTGGTCAAGAGGATGAATTATACGGTAAATGTTTCTTAGGGTTCTTGGAGTTTGCTCGGCAACTCTTCGACCTATCCGGACGTCGGGTTCCATTGCTAGATGGGCACATCGATTAGTATAGAAAGTTGTTTCTATGCTACCGGCTTAGGTTCGAACCTAGAGAGTCACACGCATAGAAGTTTCCTAGGATGATCTATTTGCTGATCAACGATTGAGAATCGTATATGATTTAATTAATCAATTTGATTGATTGAATTATCTCAATTGGGTTAAGTACAAGAATAAGATTCAATTTGGTTTAAGTCTATTAGAAGGACCAATCAATTTCAAATATTGATTTGAAATTAGACTTGATTTGGATTTAAATAGATTCAGGACTAGCCAAATTTGATTTGGGCTAGGACCATGATCTATGTGGCTTCAGTCCAATAAATTCATATCAGATTAAACCATCACTGAACCCAAACCTCTCGCATAAGTCTCACATGATGAGATAACTAATGTCTGAGAGATTAAATTCTCATTTAGAATTTAATGTAATCCTCTCCAAACCATTTCCATCGGAATTCTAAATGTTAGAATTAAAGTGGAATTAATGTACCTCTTTGAATCAACCAGGCGATGGAATTCTAAGTGTTAGAATTCATCTCTTTAGTTCTCACCGACGTCGAATTAACAAAATGCCACGTCTCCTTGGTTTTCACCGAACGTCGGAATTAACCAAGCGCCGCGGCTCTTTGGTTCGGCTCTTTGCTTTTTGCCAAACGATGGAATTCTTAATGTCAGAATTCAATGGGCAGGCTAAAATGAGACTATAAATAGAGCACATCCCTCACCAGATTACACAGAACAACAACACACGACATGTCGTGAATTGTAATTCTAAAAAGGTTAGAATAGAAAATCCTGGTGATTCTGGTGTTAGCAAAAGCTTGGTGGATCTTGGAGGAAGATTCAAGTGGAAGGATTCAAGATCAGCAAAGTTATTTTTCCGCGAGCTAGCACTCTCGAAAATTCGATCATTCGGGGCTTCGCGTGGACGATACTAGAGGCCGGACGATTGAACGGCTGCAGAGCACAAAAGGATTTACCAACTACCCTTAAGGTAAGTGATATGATCCCTAAACCTTAAGGCATGATTCAAGGCAAGAAGTACGACTTCTTACTTTGAGGATCAAGATATGATCTTGATGATTATTTATATGCATATTTTAGATCAAGCGATCCTATATATAAGGTATGATCTTGATGCATATTAGATAGATTAATATGTAATCTTTTAGCTTCCGCATTGATAATAGTTATCAAATTTTAAAAATATGCATGCGTCGGAGTTTATTTCTCCCTACAAGATGGACTGAGCACACTGGTGATGGACTCCCTATCTACCTTATTCTAACCCCTAATAGAGTCACTACAGTGAAGAATGACCTTCTTATCCAGTCAATTACTGCTGAGGATATTCGGATGGCTTTGTGGGATCTTGGTGCTGATAAGGCTACTGGGCCTGATGGATTTCTCTCCTTTTTCTTTTGCCACTATTAGGGTATTCTGAGCCAGGATGTTGTGCAGGCAATCTAGCTTGTCTTTCAGTTGAAAGTTATTCCCTCTGATTGGAATCGAACTTTCATTACCTTGGTGCCTAAATGGCCTGATGCATCCATTCCTCAGTACTACCAGCCTATCAGTCTTTGTACTACCTTATATAAGGTTTGTGCTCAACTCTTGGTCTTTCAGATGTGTATGGTTATCCCCTGTCTTATCTCTCTAGAGCAGGGGGCTTTTCTTAGAGGGCATAGCATCAATGATAATGTCCTGTTAGATCAGAAATTCATGCATGATCTTCAGAGAGCCGCAGGACGTTAGTGTCTCATGGCCATTAAGCTGAACATGAAGAGAGCTTATGATAGAGTGTGCTGGGAGTTCCTGAACCATACTCTTCATGAGTTTGGGTTTCACGACATATTTATTGACTGGATCATAGCTTGTGTTCACCGATCGTCTTTCTCTATCCTCATTAATGGAGCTCAGACTGATTACTTCTACTCTGAGGTCGAGTTGAGACATGGTTGTCCTCTTTCTCCATTTTTGTTTGTCTCTCGACTGATGCTTTATCTCGAGCTCTACACCAGGCTCAGCAGGCCTCTAGTCTACTCCCCTACAGGGCTAGCCCTTAGGGGCTCTCAATTTCTCACCTACTATTTGCTGATGACTGCATTTTTTTTGGCAAAGCTTTCATTCGTAATGCTACCACTTTTGCTGCTATTCTTAGACTTACTGCCTGGCCTCTAGATAGAAAGTTAATCTAAGTAAATCCTTAATATGTTTTAGTCCGAGGTTGATTACGACCTTGAGGGGCCTATCATGCAGATCATGGGTATCTCAGTGTAGGCTAACTGGCTATCCTATCTGGGGATACCTATAACTGAAAGACAACCATGGATCTCTGACTTTTGTGACCTAGAGAGGCGTGTCTGAGATCAGTTGGATGAATGATAGGTCACTGGGCTTTCTATGATGGCGAGAATTACTCTATTACGATCGGTGCTCTTTTCTCTTGCTCTCTATCTGTTATCTAATGTTGCTGTCCCTTTGACTTGCTTGAGGAGGATTGAGAGATACTTCCGAAACTTCCTCTGGGCCTCGATGCAGAATGGATATGGTGTTCATCTATTGGCTTGGGATATTGTTTGCTTGCCAATCGTTGAAGGAGGACTTGAAATCCAGTCCCTCACTGTTAGGAGGGAGGCATTGATTGCTAGGCATGCCACTCGGTTCTTGCTTGATCCGCACTGTATGTAGAGCTCATTCATGCATGCCAAATATGGTGACTGAATTTCTTCTGTTGATCCACAGCCTTCTCGAGGCATTCTTTCTTTTGGAAAGAGGTCTGCCGGCATGCTCCGGCTATCCTGAACAATATCATGGATGATTGAAGATGGAGCATTAGTGGATGTTATTGGGATACATGGATTGTTGACCTTTCCTTATCTCGATGGCCCACCTTTGTCATGCCATTCCTAGTGGGATGAGAGTCATTAATCTGATCATTCTACCTGGGCTACCCCTTTGCTGTCCAGCTTCTTTAGGGATGAACTTCATCGTCGCATTCTTTCTATTCCTCTTGTCCCAGGTCACACCCCCGACATTAGGGTTTGGCAAAGATCCTGTTTGGCCCATGCTCCTATCAGGGACCTCCTTAGGGTTTATAGGCCATAGACCCACCAGGCATTGGATGTGGCTTGGATTTGGCAACTTTCCATTCATCCTAGGGTCTGGCTTTTGTTTGAAAGCTTGCACAAAATTATCTTCCTACCTGCTCCGTGCTCTCTGGGCGAGGATTGGGTATTCAACCTACATGCCCACTATGTGGTACTGAGGAGAAGATGGTTGACATGCTATTTTCATCTACTTTAGAGCTAGACAGATCTGGTGGATTACTGATGACCGGCCTTAGGGACGTTGGTGCTGCTTCTTATTGTATCTCCTTCCTCAGCTTGATCAGGTAGGACCTGGAGAGAGGTTTTTTTCAGAGGGCTGCGACAAGGGCTTATATTGCGTATCAAGTCTAGTTATCCCAAAACTGGCTTATGTTTATTGATGAGTCTGCTCCTTCACATAAGGTTGTTAAAACAGCCTTCTCCTTAGTAGCTGATCACACTTCCTGTTGGACTGTTCTAGATTCTGATAGCCCTAGCCCCTGGGGTTTTTATGCTGCGTTGGCAGCACATTGTCATACGGTCTTCATCTCTTGGAAGCCCCCACCTCTAGGGTCTATCAAAATCAACTTTGATGGGAGTGTTCATGGTAGAGCTATTGATTCGAGTTTTGTGATTCGAGGGTCGGATGGTGCGATGCTGGCAACTAGTGGATTCAGTCATATTGACTCCTCTGTGCCTCTAGCGGAGCTGTATGCTACTTGGGCTGGTATTTTCTCTACCATTCGCAGCTTGGGCGTCCGTTGTTTTATTATTGAGGGGGATGCTATTACAATGATTCGTTGGCTCTATTAGGATAGTGCGATCATTTGCCTACTATCCCTTGATCTATGATATTCGTTCTCTCCTGTAGGACGTTCACTGCGTCTAGATATGGCACATCAATAGGGAAGCCAATGCTGCGACAGACTGATCGCCGCTAGAGTGGCCTACCACTTGGGTTTTTGGAGTTGGAAGCTAGAAGATCCATGTCCGCTTGTTCTAACACAAATTTTGTATTCTGATATATCGGGTTTGACTCACCCTAGAATGGTATAATCACCCGCCTGTACCAAAAAAAAAAGAAAACGATCATCCAGTGCTAGAATTCATCAATAAGATAATCGTTTAGACCAGCATAATAACTTGTTGTCCCCTGACATCATGGCCATCCCAACCTCCACGGAGAGCAACGGTATCCCAAGGATTGCAACCAAAAATGGTCCTAACTACTTGCATACTAGTGCATCGCATGAAATTTTCTATAAATATAAATTTTTAAAAAATTGAAACAAATATTGAAAATATTTTTTATTTTATTATAATTACATTTATATTAGTTTCATGTTATATAGTACACATTTCACAATCTTTAGATTTTGGAAGATGGTGTTTTATATAAAAATTCATCAAATGCTTTGTTTTGGGGAGGTAGGCATTCGAGATCTATGGATCATATTAAAGTGGCTAAAATAATAGAAAGATTAGTGAAGGTTGCACAGTTGTATGTATTAAAGGCCAACTCTCACCCATGTTCTTAGTGTTAGAATTTATCAATTTATGTGGCCTTTGTAGATTGCACTAGATTGTTTCATAAAAAGGGATCACGAGAGTAGTTGGAAGGTGATTCAACTTTACATTAATTATTGGAAGATCAAAAGGCACAACTATGACAAACCAAAGGTCATTACACTTATTATGAAATTAACATAATAGAGTTACATTGATCTTTTACTCCTTCATAATATTTATACCAAATGTAACTCTTGTGACTCTTGATGATCTTCAACTATTGTAAGAACTAAACATCTTTGATGGAAAGAACTTTAGTCACATGATTCTCTATAAAAGGGTGGGTCCCGAACCACACTCTAGGTATAAAAAATATTTTATGTCATGATACACCATACAAGCACCCATCAATTGTAGAAGAGAATTATTTGAAGATCTTGCCTAAAAGAAGTAGTATTTGATCCTTTAATACATTTGGAAATATAAAGTTATTTTCAACTAAGCAAGTTTCAAGACCCTATAATGGAGAAAGGTAAGAACTATATACTTTCAAGATTTAAATCAAAATGATATTTATGCATTAAAATTAAATCCTAAGAAAAGAATTAAGACATCTTTTCTATGAGCAACATAACGGTTGATATCAAAGCCTGGTTGTCAATTTTGATGCAAAAACCCATATTCTTGAAACTTATAAATATCTTTATGTGGATATTTTGATAGGTGATTATGTAAAGCTAACTGACATTTTGTTGCTTATTATGAATTATATAAAAGTTGGTTGATTCATTTTATAAAACGTTCAATTTAAGATTAGTTTTGATCAATCCAACAGAGGTTCAATACTATGAATGATTGGATGTTATAATTGGATTAAAATATATCTAGCAATGATCAGCCCAATGGAGGGCCATCACTAAGTATGGTTCAAGGTACAATGATTGAATTAAATTATAACTAGTGACATCAGCCCAACCAAGGGTCATCACTAAGTATGATTGAATACAATTTTATAATTAGAACATGCATATGGATGTTTTTATGCCCAACAGTGATAAACTACTATAAAGAATATGTTGTATGTTGTTCTACTCTTTGAAAAGTGATCAATATGTTACTTTCTTCTCATTTTGATTATACTGCATTGGATATTCAACTTCTTATAGGTTTTAATTAGATTTATTTAAAATGTGTGGTGTTGATATGTATACATGACATACTATTAATGCAGATTGTATTTTGCAACCATGAATCCTGCTGCAATTACTAGCTAGTTACTTGTTTGGTATTGAGTCTTTGAGCGAAATAAATTTTACAAAGTCGAAGGAACAAATTAGCTTTGTTCTTGGCTGCATGGATTTAGATTATGTCTCACGTGAACCAGCACCCAAAAAGTATATCAATGAAAGTACAAATAAACAAGAGGCTT
Organism: Calamus simplicifolius; assembly: GCA_900491605.1. Lineage (NCBI taxonomy): Eukaryota > Viridiplantae > Streptophyta > Magnoliopsida > Arecales > Arecaceae > Calamus > Calamus simplicifolius. The sequence continues at coordinate 387,869 of UESW01005060.1, forward strand.
TATATAAAAAATGGGAGCGTTCCAATTACATGATTTTAATGATTATGAAAACCTCAATTATCTTGCAATTAGAGGAGCCATTCCTGACTCCAATAATGTCATGAGCTACATGAAACCAGTCAAAGAACAATTTTTAAGTATTTCCAAATCTCTTGCTAGTACTCTTATGAGCAAGATAGTAACAATGAAATATGATGGTCAAAGTGGTGTTTATGAACATATCATGAAAATGAATGATATGGCCTTCAATTGAAAGGAATGGACAGTGAAATTTTTGAAGGATTTCTCGTTCACTTCATTATAACTTCTCTTCCCGTGCAATTTAGACCTTTTAAAATCAATTACAATAAGCAAAAGAAGAAATGGGAAGATGAGCGAGTTAATTGCCATATGTGTTCAAGAAGAAGAGAGGTACAAAGCTGAAAAACCAATGTAGCTTACCTTACCACTACAGGTCCAAGTAAAAAGAAAAATGAAATTTAAGACAAGTAAAGGTAAGAATATTAAGCATGCTAATAGTATTCTACCAAGGGAATGGAAAGAAAGTAAGAAGAAAGGTCACAGAAGAAAAGTTTATCCAGGTTTTAAGTCTTGGTTGGAAAAGAAGGGTAAAACACCATACTTTATGTCTCATGAATCCTATGTTGTTGATATTTCAGCAAATACTTGATGAATTGACATTGGTAGTATTCGCATAATAATTTCATACAGGGATACCTTACAAGCAAGAGACTAAGTAAAGGAGAGCAGACCATTACTTTGAGAAATGGAACAATAGTAGATGTTGAGGCTAATGGGACTTTAAATCTTATTTTAGACTCTGATTTCATTATGGACTTAGTAGATTGTTTATGTTCCTGTATTTATTAGAAACCTAATTTAGTTCCAAAACTTGATTCCTATAGTTATGAATTTAAGTTTGGAAGTAATAGAGTTTCTTTGTTCCATAACTCTTGTTGGGTTGGCTTTGGTATTATTCAGGGTAATATTTATTCATTGAACTTAGATTCATATTATGCTGAGTTTCTTCTATCTTTCATATGATTAACGTTCCTAACAAAAAGAGAAATCGAGTGATTGAAAATTCATCCATGTTGTGGCATAAGCATGTAGGCTACGTATCAAAAGAAAGGATGGAATGTCTTGTTAAACATGGAATTCTTAATTTTTTGGATTTTTATTTATGTGTGAATTGTATTAAAGAAAAGTATATAAAAGTAGAAAAAATGATGCTATAAGAACTACATAATTGTTAGAAACAATTCATATAGAATATGTAGACCTTTTCCAACCTCCACCATTAATGGATATAAATATTTTATTAAATTTATTGATGACTTTTCTAGGTATACTTATGTGTATTTTATTCATGATAAATTTGAAGTACTTAATGTCTTTAAACTTTATAAAACTAAAGTTGAAAATCAACTCAGTAAATAAATTAAAAGTGTTAGATCTTATAGAGAAGGTAATATTATGGAAGATTTATTTAATCTGGTCAAAATGTAAGTTCTTTTGCCCTATATCTGAGAGAAAATGGTATTATATCAAATTATACTTTAACAGACATACCTAATGGTATTGTTGAACGTAGAAACTATACTCTTATGGATATAGTAAGAAGCATGATATGTAATTCAACTTTACCTGAATTCTTATGGGGTGAATCTTTAAAGACTATTTACATATTTTAAATTGGGTTCCTAGTAAGGTTGTACCCAAAATTCCTTATGAATTATGGGTTAATAGGAAATTGACTTTAAATTATTTTCACATTTAGGGATGTTCAATAGACGGTAAAATTTTCAACCCACAATTAAAGAAACTTGATCCAAAAATCATAAGTTGTTATTTCATCCTGAAAGATCAAAAGAATTTTGATTTACTCATGGCACTCGAATTATTGAGACTAGACATGCTGTATTTTTATAGCATGGGGATGTTAGCGGAGAACTGAGCCTAAAAAATTACTTTTGAGGAAGATCGAGTACTTAAATCAATACCGATAGTCCAATATAAAGTAGCACATACATCTATTGTAGAAGATAATGGTACTAATGAGGCTTCCCATATCAAAGAAACTTTTTCAACTACATACATACATTTACATAGATCCTAAAGAAAATGAAAAATTGCAATATCAAATGATTATAAAATTTATTTGAATAAGTGCAACTATGATATTGGCTTAGAAAATGATCTTATTTCTTACGCTTAAGCCATTAGTAGTCCCAATTCAACTCTATGGCTTAATGTTATAAATGAAGAGTTGAAATCTATGAAGGATAATGAAGTATGGGATCTCATGGAGCTGCCTAAAGGTGTTAAAATTGTTGGTTGTAAATGATTTTTAAAACCAAACATGATTCCAAAGGCAATATTGAAAGATACAAGGTTAGATTGGTTGCAAAAGGATATACTCAAAGAAAGAGATTGATTATAGGAAAACATTTTCATCTATTTTCAAGAAAGATTCCCTTAGAGTAGTCATGACCTTAGTAGTTCCTTATGATCTAGAGTTATATTAAATGAACGTAAAAATAGCCTTCTTAAATGACTTGCATGAAGAGATTTACATGGACCAACCTGAAGGTTTTCAAAATAAAAGCTAGAACACAGTTTATAAACTTAAGAAGTCCATATATAGTCTGAAACAAGCTTCTCGTCAATGGTATCTAAAGTTTCATGAAATTCTTTTGAATTTTGTCTTTAAAGAGAATGTAGTGGATTAGTGTATATATCTTAAAATTAGTGAGAGCAAATTTTGTATCATAATGTTGTATGTTGATGATATATGCTTGCTAGCAATAATATGGGATTAGTACATGAGACAAAAGAATTTCTATCAAGGAATTTTGATATGAAAGATCTTAGTGAAGCATCCTTTGTGCTTAGGATTGAAATTCACCAAAATAGGTCTCATGGGCTTTTAGGATTATCCCAAAAAGCCTATATTGATAAGGTTCTTAAGAGATTCAACATACAATATTATTTTAGTGGTACCACTCTCATAATGAAAGATGATAAATTTGAAGAATTCCAATGTCCCAAGAATGATCATGAAAGAGAACAAATGAGGGAACTCCATATGCGTCTGCTATTGGGAGTATTATGTATACTCAAGTTTGCACACGTCCTGATTTATCATATGCAGTAGGTATGCTAAGTAGAACCAAAGCAATCCTGGTGTTGATCATTGGAAAGCAGCCAAGAAAGCTCTACGTTATTTACAAGAAACCATGAACTACATGCTTATATACAAGCAGACAAATAACCTTGAAGTTATTGGTTACTCTGATTCGGATTATTTTGGTTGTATGGACTCTAGGAAATCTACTTCTAGATATATCTTTATGTTGACAAAGAGACCTATTTCATGGAAGAGTCACAAGCAATCATTAGTTGCTCTTACGCTATAGGAGCTGAATTTGTAGTATGCTATGAAGCCACAAGTCATACAATATGGTTAAGGAATTTTATTGTTGGATTAAGCATTGTTGATTCAATTACTAGACCTTTAAGATTTACTGTGATACCTGATGCTACTGTTTGATTCTCCAAGAACAACAAAACTACTGGAGGATCCAAACACATTGTTATAAAGTACTTAGCCATTCGAGAAAGGATCTTGAATCAACTAGCCTCCATTGATTATATTAGTACTTCACTCATGTTAACATACCCAATGACTAAGAGTCTGTCACCTAAGCTCTTTAAGGAATATGTTGCGTGCATGGGCTTGGTGGAAATATTTGAGATGAATAAAGTGTACTTATGTAATTTTATTGTGCTGTAATCATATTGTTAATAGTGATTATGTTGCATTGCTTTTAATTTTAGTATGTGCACATTTTGATATGAGAGCAAAATGGACCATTATTGATGAATTAGCACTAATCACCATTACATTGCTAATATTATTTGTATTAGTTATTCTCAACGATTCATGTTAACGGTATTAGCTCTATGACTATTGAACAATCATGAATCAATAAGTGATTCAAGGATCACGATGATTTGGTGTTGATAGTTTCATTGAACAAATTTAATAGAGATAATGCAACCTCTTCTATAGATTATATGATGACCATTTTATGTTAAAAATCTAGTAATTATACAATCATGCAGGCCAAGTGGGGATTGTTAGAATTTATCAATTTATGTGGCCATTGCATGATTGCACTAGATTGTTTAATAGAGAGGGATTACAAGAGTAGTTGGAAGGTGATTCAACTTTGCATTAATTATTAGAAAATCAAAAGGCACAACTATGGCAAATCAAAGGTCATTACACTTATTATGAAATTAACATAAAGAATTGCAATGGTTTCTTTACTCCTTCAAAATATTAATACCAAATGTAACTCTTGTGACTCTTGGTGATCTTCAACTGTTACAAGAACTAAATGGGAATACCTTTAATTACATAGTTTTCTATAAAAGATTGCGGTCCTAAATCACACTATCAATATAAGAAATATTTTATCATGATACAGCACACAAGCATCCATCAACCGTAAGAGAGAGAGTTTGAAGATCTTGCTTAAAAAAAGTAGTATGTTGACCTTTCAAACACTTTGGAAATATAAAATTATTTTCAACTGTAGTAGGTTTCACCCTATAATGGAGAAAGATAATATATATATATATATATATATATATATATATACACACACACACACATACATACTTATAAGATTTAAATCAAAATGGTGTTTATGCATCAAAATTAAATTCAAAGAAAAGAATCAAAAAATCTTTTCTATAAGCAACATAACACTTGATAGTCTCATTATGAGTTTTTTCTGATTGTTTGAACTGCATGCATAATTTAACTTTTTTTAAAATAAAATATAACCAAAGCATATGTTTCAGCCATGCATTTTCCTAGAATTTAATAATATTTTTTTCATATTTTTTTTTGTCTCTTACCATATTTAATGACACTTTTTTTGATTTATTAGAAAAAATGGTTGCTATCCTTCACAGGGATTAAGTTTTCTTGATCCGAAACATAGATGAAAAAATTATGGTGGTTAAAATTTCTTACATGGATATAGTTTTTATATACTTTTTACTGGTCTAAAAAATTTTACTGCAGATGCTTCGTTTTCGTATCAGTGGTCATTTGATCAATTTCATAGACTTCTGAACAGATCTTATGATGATCCTACATTAAGGACTGTGACACAAATGGTCATGCACAGCGTCCCTACTCATCCATCTATCTGAACAAGCTTTTAAGTTGTTGATCAAATCACTGAAGTTGTCTATAACCTCATGGAAAGCTACTTCAAGGACAACCAGACAACTTATATTTTTACAGCAGGCCATGGAATGAGCGATAAAGGTTTGAGCAAAATAAATTCATTTTTTACACTTCATTTCTCCCTTTAATGAATGAACCATAAGGATAAAGTACATCAAGCAAACATCATGATGTTAAGTACTTAATACATTTAAATTAAATATGACCAAACCTGAATAGAAAATGATATCTGAGTGCTATTTCAACGAACTCAGTATCGATTTGTGATACAGTGAAACGAAATTTTCTTTGGAACAATTCTATCTGTGTTCAAGATCATTTGGAAAGACAATAACAAAAGAATAAAAAGAATCATATTGGCATACAATATTGCATCATCTTTACACAATCTCTGAAGCTATTCTTGCATTCACAACATTTGCATCAAAGGCCATCCCAACTTATATTCTTATCTAAGTTCATAAAAAAAATAAAGTAGGATTTATTGTATTTTTTTTTCCACCTATCATTTTATTTACAGGCACCTAAAAGAATGGATATAACTGAGTTCATCAAATTAAGTCCACTGTTGTCATAATTATCATAAAAGCTTTCTCCACGATATTGTTTGCTATCTAAACGAATGAACATGGCCGAGCTCATCAAATTAAGCCAACTTTCACTGTTGCTAAAATTATTATAAAAACTTTCTGCTAACGCTATTGCAACATGAATTAAGTAGGAGTAGACTAAGAACGGCTTACAGCCTTTCTGGGATCCAAGAGGATATCAGAATGATTTCTATTTTACAGCATTAAAACTATTAAGGTAGTGTTTGATAGGAAAAATGTTATCCATGGATAAGTGTACGGGATAGAATTTATCCCCTGGTTATCCCTAGGGATATCCCTTGGCTATCCCATTGATCATATCAAATGCAAAAAGGTAAATCCATGGGATAACCTTTTTTTACTCTTATTTGGAGGGATAACCAGCTATTCCTACATTCTCTAGGGAATAAATTGAGGGGATATCCCATGGTTAACCATGGTTAACCATGGATTATCCCTTTGGTTAACTTTATTTCCTGCTATCCCTTATAGTTTGGCTTTTGGGAATAAGAGGGGATATCCTCTGGATAGCCCCTCTTATCCCTTATTCAAACACTACCTAAGTGTGATACCAAAGTAGCCGAAAGGAACCGGCAAATTTTGCTTTATATATATATATATATATATATTTACACACAATACATGCATGCATGCATATTAAGAAATTCAAAAAGTACTTAATCTTATTTTTATAGCATTAAAAGCTAATAAATATGAAATTAGGGTTGGCAAAGGAAAGCGGCAAAGTTTGCTTTGTAAAATACAAAGCTAATAAATTGTTTTTTTTTTTCTTAAATGAACACATAGAATGTAAATAGATATGGTCAAAAAGCCATGCTAAGGTATAGAGGTGAGCACTGTGCCGTTCCATATAGAGGTGGACACTAAGCCGTGTCGTGTTGTGCCGTGTAGAGGTGAGCACTGGGCCATGTTTGGCGGCCAGGCACCAGGCCTGCCATGCCAAAAAAAATTTGACCGTGTCCGGCACAACTCGTAAATTTTTTTTGGCGCTCGGCACGGCCTGCGGCCCATTTTGGGCTGGGCCATGCCAGGCACGGCCCGCCACGGGCCAGCCTGGGCATAGCCGAGTTAGAGCCATTTTTAGCCGCTAAAAAACGGCTAGAAATGGTTATAATATTTTTTTTATCATTTTAACCCCTCTAATAGCCATAAAATGGCTATATGGAGGGATATTTTGGGGAAAAAATTTATTCCTATAAATACCTCATTCCTTCCTTATTCTCACCGTACCAAATCAATTTTTCTCTTCTTCTTACTACTATTTCTCTCTTCTAGCAAGTGCTTTAGCAATTTAATTTTTAATTTACAAGTATTATAGTAAGTAGTGCTCTAGCAAGTGTTCAAGTGCTACACAAGAGAAGGTTCTTGTTGAGAAGTATAAGAGAAATGTTACTTCTTGTTGAGAAACGAGAGCACAAGAGGAAGCTCACAAATCTCGGCTCTACGCCTCTACTTCTGGTCCTCTTTTCAATTTCTTCTTGTGGTTAATTTTTATTTTTTTGCATTCATTAATTTAAAATTTTAGATATGGCATCTTATGATGAAAGTCATTTCGGCATGCCCTTTGTTTCTGAGGGAGAGAAAACTAATCCCCTAGTTTCCTCTAGAGCCGGTGTCAATGAACGGAGTGAAGGTCAAACCTCTTCTCGTAAGAGGACTATTGATGTTTGGAATAATTTTGATAGAATTAATGGTTGATGGAGTCATGAAAGAAAAATGTAGAAAATGTGTAAAACTTTATAGTTGTAGTAGTAGTGGAAGAACATGGCATTCAAAAGACATCAAGAGACTCATAGAATGCAAGATTATGGTCTGCAAGTGCCCTTAATATACAAGGGAATCACTTGCATGTACTTTTGCATATAATCATAAAAATCAAAGGAAATTATTGTAAGATGGATAGGTTCAGGATGAATTACCTTTTAGTTTATATGAATCTTATAATTTTGAAAGATATGTTCAATTAGGCCTACAACCTGACTAGTAGGCGTACCTTTAGAAGAGTGGCTATGACAAACTTTTTAGCAATGAAACAAAGTTTAACAGAAACGCTCTCAAATTTAAATACTAAAGATTTCTTTAACTTCTGATATTTGGACGGCATGTAGTTATTGTTTTATTGCTATTACAGCTCATTATATTGATAATGATTGGCAATAAATAAACGAATTCTTGCTTTTCGTGCTTTTGATTTTCGGAGCAACAAATTTTAAATGCTATTTATCAACTGCATGCTCATATAATATTAATAATAAAATAATATCTATTACTTTTGATAATGCATCTAATAATAATTCTATTGTTGCATTATTAAATGACTTTTTGCATCCCATTTTAGATGGATAATTATTTCATATTAGATGTACATATCATATATTAAATCTTTCTGCTCAAGCTGGCATGGACATAATTCAAGATGTTATTTCAAAAATTAGAAATGCATTTCTTTTATTCATGCTTCAAGCAAGACTTCAAGAATTTAAACAATTATGTGTAGATCATGATAAGCGTTTTAAAAAATTTAAACTTGACGTAATTAACTCGTTGGAATAGTACCTATGCCATGATACATGATGCATATCCATATAAGAACTTATTAAGTGTATATATTAACGATTGTGGATTAGGATTTACATTGACTGAAGCTGATTGGAATCAAGGTAAAATTTTAGAAGATTTTTTGGTTACTTTTTTATGATACTACAAATGTTTTTTCAGGTATTTATTATTCAACTTCTTGTTCATTTTTACAAAAAGCATATGTAATTAGTGAAAAATTTAATGAACATAGATTCATGATATTTTAATGCCTATTATACATAATATGGAAACTAAATGGACTGAATATTGGGAATAGGATATGTCCTTTGCATAACTTAGCTGTTGTTTTGATCCTAGAGTTAAATTAAATAGTGTAAAAATTTTAATTGATATATTGTGAAAGCATGAATCAAGATCCTGAACCACTAAAATGAGGTAACACGGTTTCTTAATAATATGCTTTATATGACAAAAAAATTCGTGAATCTAGAATACCTGCACAAAGCTTTGCTTCTTCAAGTTCTTGTTCGTCATCTTCATCTTCTCATCTTTAAGTAGCGAATTAGAATTTTATTTACGAAATGATCTTCATTCTGCATATGATGAAGATCAAATAGAGAATCTAGATGTATTAGCTTGGTGAAAGTGTGCTAGAAATCAATATCCTATTATGTCTGCCATTGCACGTGATAGTGTCGATGTCCACAGTAGTATCAAAATCCGCTTTTAGTGCATGTCAGCGTGTTCTGAACGAAAAGAGGAGTAGGATGACTGGCGAGATGATTGAGATACTTCTTTGCTTCAAAGATTGGTTGGATGCTGCAGCGAGGCTTCAAGATAAAGGTGGATATGATTTAACCAGCGAAGATAATGATGATAAATATTAACGATGAGTGAATCATCTGTATATATATATATATATAATTGTTAAAGTAAGTCATCTCTATTTTTTTATCTTTTCTTATTGTATTCCAGAATTTTAAATTAATAAACTAGCAGGGTCTATGCCAAATCCCTCACCATTAAGGTGGCTCATATTAATAAATCATTTGTTCTCAATAATTTTTTATATATTAAAATTTTATTTTTTTACTTAATTTTTTTATTAATAAATCCTTGTGGATCGTGCTGGTCCAGGCCCTTGTGGGCCGTGCCGTGCTCGGCATGCTTGGGCCGTGCTAGCCCAGGCCCGAGATGTGCCGTGCCAGGCTTGGTCCTCGGGCCGGACTTTCCAACCCAGGCCCGGGCACAAGCCGGCCGGACCATGGGCCGCTCGGCCTAGTACCCAACTCTACTAAGGTAAAAAACCATCTTAGAATGCCGTTGTGATAAATATTAATTTTTATTAAGCTTCCAAGGGCGTGCTTTAGCCATCCAGCCAGTACACAGTGTCATTGGGCATCAGGCATCAGCTCCTAGCCAACGCTCCCTCATGAGCCCCGCACTCACCAACACTGTTGCCTATACTTCCTTCTTCAAGAAGAGGTTGTCAAGGAGGCCGATGACAACGTTGATGAGGGTTATGCAGGCTGAAGACGGCATACGTTATGTCGTTGGTTAACAAAAATTAAACATTAAAGTTTAATTTTAAATTAAATATCAATTATTTTAATTTTAATTTTTAAATTTATTTAAAAAATTAATTATATTCGAATATAATAAAATAATTTTTTTAAAAACTTTTAGATTGATTTGAAGCTACATTATTATTTTTAAATTTAATATTTATTATATAAATTTAAGTACAAAAAAGTAATTGAATTCGATTACATCAAATATTAGCGAAGTATAGAATTTGATTAGCTTTTTTATCATTGGATGCATGCGGGATAGTCATATTCCCCCTCTCTCCCTCTGCATTGCACGTGCTCAGCACTAATGAGCCACGGCGACTGGGGTAACTCGCTGGTTCGAAAGGTCAAACGGTTTAAGCGATCGAACCGTCCGGTTCTGGCCTCAACTCGGCCCAGGCTGAAACCCTATATCATCATCACCCACCGCCGAAGAGGGAACTTCGCTGAGTCCCCTCTCCACCGCCGCCTCCTCAAATTCGCCGCCATGGGGACGACGGCGAACGGTGACAAGAAGAGGAAGAAGGAGAAGAGCAAGAATGTCCAACAGCGTTCGGAGAACGACGAAATCGAACACGTAAAGAAAAAGAAGAAGAAGAAGCAAAGGCTTCAACCGCTGGCGGAGCCCCCGCCGTCGCCGATGGCGGCGAGGGAGGTGAAAGATAAGGTCATGGAGAAGCACGACAAGAAGAAGAACAAGAAGAAGGAAAGGGACCAAGAGAACGGCTGCGAACCAGAGACCGCCGGTGATGTTGTAGAGGAGAAGAGGAATAGTCTCATTACGGACCCTCGATTCTCATCGGCGCACTTCGATCCGCGGTTCCAGCGCATGCCGAAGCGCGAATCGAAGGTCCCCATTGATTCCCGCTTCACCCGGATGTTCTCCGACAAGAATTTTTCCACGTCCTCTGCCCCCGTTGACAAGAGAGGGAAGTCGAGGAAGGGGAAAGGCGTGAATCCTCTGCTCCATTATTATCTTCACCAAGAGGAAGAGGGGAAGGAGGAGACCGAGATGAAGGAAGAAGGATACGATGAGCTGAGGGAAGAGAGCCCTGAGCTGCCGACAAAAGGGAGCAGCAGTGAATCCGGGCCGGAGGTGTTGGAAGAGGAGGAGGGAGAGGAGGAAGAGGATTTTGCTGAATCAGGAAGTGACGAGAGTACTTCGACTACAGACGAAGAAGAAGATGACGATGACGAAGTAATTCTTCTACCACCTTGTATCCGTTTCAATGTAGACAGATATCAAATATCCTTTGTTTTAAACTATTTTCGTAAAGTTTGTTGCTTTTTGGTTTTAGGAATTTTGTTTATTAAAATATTTGCATCTTTTCCCTTATATATATATATATATATATATATATATATATCATTTTTATTTGGTGCGAAGATCTGTGATATTTAAAGCCACATGTTTTTTGCATTTTGTACAATGTTCTAGTCTTGGAGTGCTTTGATTCATTCCCAATATTTTAAAACTGAAAATGTTATTTTCACCTTTTTTTTCTAAAAATGTTTGTATCTTTGCGGTGTTTAGTATGGGATGATCTATCCAGGATCATGATCTATGGCTGCACTGAGGTGATCTTATATGACGGCAATCTAAGATAAGCCTTACCTCATGGATAATCCCTTAGGGTTGATCTTATGACAGCCCTCAAGGAAAGCGATTTAAGATTATCCCCTTATTTATAAACCAAATATCCTTTATTTGTAATAAATATATTATAATAGTTGTAATTTTATATGCAAAATGATCTACAAAATTAATATGTTATTATATTATCTTATCTTATATTATACTATACTATATTTATAATTTATCTATTTTTGTATAATATAATACAATGTAATATATTGTACTATATTATATTATGTATATAATATTTTGAATATAATATATTATTAGTTTTTCTATTATAACATATGATACAATTTAATTATTATATGATATGATATTATATCATATATGTTATAGTAATATAATATAAATATAATAAAGGTAATTTTGGTATTCTGTGGTTAGTAATCTTGTATTCCCATGACATATCAAATATGGCAACATTAGATCATTGGTGATCCTTGATCATGGCAATATACCATATCAAACATAGTAATCAAAAGATTCTAAGAATTAGATCACCTTAGAATTAGGATTACCAATGTTCCAGGATCACTGAGGTGATCCCAAAATGGTTATCAAATGCTCCCTTTGTTTGTTCAGCTATAATGCCTCTTTGGTTTAGTTATATGCATCTCAAACGTGAATTCCTTTTCGCCTTTGTTAAGTTCAATATTAATGTTTTTCATGTGGTCATTATGATATGTTTTACTACTTAGGTTTTAGTGCTTATTGGAGCTCTATATTGCTTTTCTCAAAATAACTAAGTGGTATGAGCATTGCTTAAGACTTGGTGTTCACAAAAGCCAAATGCTTCTGCCTCCATGGGGATCTGATGGTGCAAATGCTTGTTTGATAATCTTTGTTTGCAGTACTCTGTCAATAGTGATATTTGTCGGTACTTGATGGCTGACCATGAGGATACACCAATGACAAACAATGAGACTCACAGGCTTGCAGTTGTTAATATGGACTGGGATCATATTAAGGTATGTAAGCATATCCTTTATTGATGGAGTGCTTGTCCTTTCTTCTCAAACTGCAATGATGCCATCACTACTGTGTTCATCTTATTGTTGGTGCATACTTGTATTCCTCATGTTTTACTCCAATTTACAACCTCATGCCTGTTATCATATTCTAGTTCAGGTGCCTTCCCTGAGCAAATATGTATGAGATACTAATGTTCAGATTTATAACATGCAGTTCTTTGTCTGTTTTCATGGCTATATTTTCATGTTCCATTATTTAACACTTTGTATGAAAGGTGGAAAAGGGTCTATCATATAAAATTACACTGAAACTTTCCTGAGATGAATTGATGATTTTTCAAGTATAAAACAATTTTAAATTAGAATCATATCATGCAATATTGGAATGCTGCTGTATATTGTAGAATGCCTCCTTCAAGTTCATCTTATCAAAAGTGTCACATGAATGTATGTTCTTTTCTTCGCTTTATGCTGATATTTTATTATTTCTAGGTTGCTTTTACTTTTTACATGATCTAGACTTTGAAGAGTATAATAAGATTAAATGTCCTAATCATCTTTTGTATTTCTATGTGTCAAATTCCCTTGACAAATTTTTGAATTAATAGCAGTTATTGCTACAGAAATGGTCAATGTTTTTCACATTTTAAGACCTCAACTAGTCTTAACTCATAAGCTATGCACTTTCACTACTACCTTCACATTTTGATCTCCATGTTCATCTCCTAAATGAGCTATGGTGTGCTATTCAACTTTCTCTCGATGATCATGATGGTGTTTCATGTCAATTATTATTAGGTTGGCAAATTCTTCTTATTTAAGCTAAGGCCTTACTGATTTTTATATTTTTGTTAGATATAAGCTGAACGTTCTTTCCCTCTGTCTACAGGCTGTTGATCTTTATGTTGTGATGAGTTCATGTCTCCCGAAAGGTGGGCAAATTTTATCAGTGGCTGTTTACCCATCTGAATTTGGACTCAAATGCATGGAAATTGAAGCAGTTCATGGACCATCTGGTTTGTTTGAAGCCAACGAAGAACATAGTGATGATGACTCTGATATCTACAACGAAAAATTGCGGAGTTATGAGGTGAACAAGCTAAGGTGATGGGCTAAGAAGCTTTTTTAATCCTGCATTACTGTTGTTAACCTAAAGATACTAGCATTGAGCATTGAGCATGTGATGCACATGAGGTGGGATATCAATGGCCATATCTGTGTGCTGTTCTGGATTTTGTTATCGGTATCATCATCACAACTCAACTCAACTCAACTCAACTAAGCCTTTTCCCAACTACATGGGGTCGGCTACATGATTCTGCTTCCTCCACTCCGCTTCATCATCATCGTCACCATTTTCCAAATATTAATTTCTAGATGTTGGATATTATAACAAATAAATTGAGTCTTTTAACACAATTAATTTTTGAATTAACATGATCATGTCTTACCTTCTCGTAAAACCTCTTGAAATCTTATATTCGTCAAACAGGCTAATCTCAATATAACATCTGTATCTCAAAAGCATAAAAAATAGATCTATTAGAGTGTAGAGAACACAGTGGTGATATTTCCTTTTTACCTTATTAAAGACAGAAACATTCTCTCTTTTTTTCGCCTTATTAAACATGGGTGCGAGCCATCCGATAATAATGAATTGACCCTTCTTCCAAGACAACTTGAAATCTTTTAGGCTTAAAATAGGCCAATCCCTACTATGTAACTTTATTCATAAAATATGAAAAGTGGATCTATCAGAGAGTCCAACAGACTCTCTCTCTTTTCTGGATGGGCTCCCAGTGGATCCTTTTTTATAATCCCAATGGTCTTTTCTTGGAAACATAGAAAAGAATATTGAGAGACAAATGGACAACCAAGTGTGATGGGGTGTAGTTTTGTAATATATAATGGTTGGGTTGGAGTTGAACCCCAAGTGTTCGCATTACATTAATAGATATGTATCCTAGAAATTTGTCATCAGCTTGTATGGAACTTTCTTATTCTGAGCATGCTATTGCCACTTAGCCTGTTGTATGTATGTAGTGTTACTTGTGCCAGAAACCCTATTTAACTCTCCTTCTGGCTTTTCCTAATTCATCTTATCTTTCTGTGTATGTTTGGAAGCCATTTTAACACTACTAATATTTATTTATTTGATTAAATGACTACTTGAGTAGATTTTTCATTTTCACCAGTTTAAACCTATGTATGCTAGAATCATTAAGAGCGTTGCTTGCTGTAGTCATCTGTAATAAAGTGTTTTTCTTTTGAAAGATTCTCAAGAAAATTTCTTTGTTGCTTTCTTTCCTTTTATACAATCTTTCAGGTATTATTATGCTGTTGTGGTATGCGATTCAAGTGCAACTGCAAATCATATATATACAACTCTTGATGGTGCTGAGTTTTTAAAAACTTCAAATGTGTTTGATTTGCGGTTCATTCCTGATACTATGGAGTTCAAGCATCCTCCTCGTGATATCACAACAGAGGTACTCGTTTTGAACACAATGATGATATTTTGATTGCTAATTTGATAACAAACTGATAAACAAAGGAATTATAATTTTCTCAACAGAAAAGGAGGCTAAAATTCTCCTTTGTTTTATCTAAGGTGAAATGTCTGCTATTTCTCAGCTCCTTGTTTGTTGGTTTGTTTTGGCTGTGGAACATTAAACTTATTTTTGTTTGTGGTGGTTAAATATTGATGTTAAGAGGCCACTGTATTGCTCTGTAATTTTGACAATGTGTTCTGGGATAATAAGAACAAAAAATAAAGTTAAAAAAGCGGGTCCTTCACTACAGAAATGGTCACAGGATCACTTTTAAGCTGATCAAGAAAAAAAAAAAAAAACCTCTCCAGGAATCTCTGTAATCTTCTGTAATGGGCTTTATATTTATTTGTACATGGTTTAGTAAACTGCTCAAGTAAGCGACCCAGCTATCAGTGCAAACTAAAATTTGCTGAGGTAAGATTAAGTTATTGCTGGTGTATTTCTTTAAACAAAATGTTCCACAAAAGAAAAAATCATATTAAGTTATTGCTGGTGTATTTCTTTAAACAAAATGTTCCACAAAAGAAAAAATCATAGTTCACATGATGTGGTTAATTATCTAGCAGGGAGTTGACTAGCTGAGATTATAATCTGTTAATTCTTTTCTGCACTTCATGATTACTTTGTTCACAAGCGCAAAATGTGGTGACTTTTAGCAAATGCTTAACTTTGCTGTTGACTTAGTGACCATAAACAAATGCCTCCCTTGGTATTAATGTTTTGTATTCTTATTTTAATCTTGCGCATAGAAGATCTCAATGACCTTAAACAGATGTCTACTTTGCTACTATTTTGGGGATGATGAACTAATTATTTTTGTGATACATGTATTTGATTGTTTTACTTTTATATGATTTTTAGCAAATTGTACATTTATTTTTCTCCCTCCATTTCAGGCGCCCACTAGCTACAAGCAACCAGACTTCCATACTCGTGCTTTGCAGCATAGCAAAGTTAAACTAACCTGGGAAGAAGATGAACCACAACGTACAAAAATCTTAAGACGGAAATTCAATCCCAACCAGGTTTGAGATGCCACTTATCTGTCAACTTTGGTATCTAGTTTACATTGAACTACTTGATGACATTAGTCTGATCATTGACTGATGCTTTTCTGTTTTTGTGAGCTTATCAGATCCTGTTCTTACAACTTTCAGATAAATTGAAAAGATGCAATTTTGTGATACTATATTGAGTACTTTGATAAATGGACCTTTATATATGATCATAAACTTGTAACTTGGAGATATTGATGCTTGAGATATAATGTATAGGCTTCGACAGTCTTCCCTTCCACCCCCCCCCCCCCCCCCCCCCCCCCCCCCCCCTTTTTTTGTGGAGCAATCTGATTGGCTTGAAAAAAGTGTTCCATGAGGGGACTGAAAATGTGAATTTTGCTGATGACAAAGATCAGACTTGATCTCTTATGTATATAGTTTTATCTTATCTTGAGGACATGGGGCACTACCAAAAGGAAGTTTGCCTTGTTTTTAAGAGTTATGTGGTGAAAATTTATTGGCTTCTGAGAAGGAACAAGGTGAGGGTTTCTGTTTGCTAGTTAGTTTAAAGAAACATACACCATCACCACCAACAACAGCAACAATGATAACAACAATTAAGCCTTAATTCTAACCTAATTGGGGTTAGCTGCATGAATACTTTTTCCTTATTGTGCTGGGTTTAGGGCCATACCGTTTGCATCTACACCTTAGGTACCTGGGTGGTTCTGTTTTTCTCTGAAATGAACGCAGTGCTTGGGTTAACTCTTGCAAGAGCTCTCCTCATTTTTCTGTAATAATGAACGCTTTTGCAGATTATTTAGAAAATCTCATGGTTTAAAGCAAGATTTCTGCTTTTCCCACCCTCATTGGTTGCTTGAGAAGGTGTAGTACCTTGGATGAAGTTATCATGTTACAGTGAGAAATAGGGTCAAGTTCTCTCAATGAGAACAAAGAGGCAGATTAATGAAGATTTCTTGCTTCTTATGGTTATAAAAGTAGTCTTTTGGAGCAGGATGAAAATCAGGGACAGTTTAGTGTAGTCTTTACTTCTTTGAATTTTCTTCTGCATCCCTCCTTTTGCTGGACACCTGGTCTTCACCTTAGACTCAAGACCTTATTGTTAAGCGATCTCATTGCAAGCTTTCTTCTTGGAATTGGGGTTGCTTTTTCTTTGTCAAGAGGAATATTCTAAGCCCATGAGAAATTCAACTCTTTCGACATGCTATATATCTCCTATTGGAATAGGGACGATCTATAAAACCTTTGGATTCAAATAGGATATCTTCAGTGGGGATCTAA
Source organism: Calamus simplicifolius (assembly GCA_900491605.1). Lineage (NCBI taxonomy): Eukaryota > Viridiplantae > Streptophyta > Magnoliopsida > Arecales > Arecaceae > Calamus > Calamus simplicifolius. The sequence goes on from UESW01005060.1 coordinate 405,323, forward strand.
AATAGGTCTACCAGCAACGAGTGAATTGGGAAAGTGTTTAATTGCAATCTAATAATGGTGGAAGCTTAAACCTTTATTGGTGATAGGCTTGCATATGGTGTTCTCTCTAATGTCAGGTTTGGTTGCAATTGAAATTGTCTGCACAACTCATTTTTCTGGAAAATCTATTTTTCTGTATTTCTAGAAAATCTAATTTTTCCGTAAGTTTGTTTCAACAGAATATTGACAAATTTGGAAAGACCATTTCTAGGTTTTTAGAAGATTTTTCCTTTTCCTTTTTGATAGATTTTCCTGCAACCAAACATACCCTAAATAGATTTGGAGTTTCAGGGAGCAAAATAAACTGTCTATATTTGATCAAAGGGAATCGCGCCAAGGATGAGGGATGACTGGTCATTGGACAATAATACATACACCACATTTCAACCATTTGAAGAGCAACATAAGCCTGAATCAATATCCAATATGGAAATTCTGATCTGGGTGTAAAAGCAAGAAAGAATTCTCAAAAGGATCCTAGGATGTGGAAGCACTCGGGGAGTTTTTGTGTAAAATAATATTAAATAAAAATGATTAAATTGCATATGCACATATACATATATGTTCAAGATTTTCCCCCATTGCATCATGATTATTATCATAGTTACTATTTTAATCATTGTCTTCATCTTTTCACCTGATTTTGATACTACATTCATTCGATCTTTCTTTTATGCTAATGCTAGCCTCTCGTTATCTCCTAAAGCTAGATGAGTTGGATGAGTATTTGGCTTCTAGTGGAGACAGTGATGAAGGTGATGAGAATGCTGGAGAAAATGGTGCTGAGAGTGATGAATCGCTTGATGGTGAAGTAAAAAGGCGCATAGGAAGAGAAAAGTTGCGCGCTCTTTTACAGTCTGGAGATGATTCTGATGCTGATCAAAGTAATGATAAGGATATGGAGATCACTTTTAATACCGAGCTTGAGGATTTGAGCAAGCGGATTCTTGAGAAGAAGGATAAGAAGTCTGAAACAGTCTGGGAAGCAGTTCTCAGAAAAAGAAGTGAGAAGAAGAAAGCGAGGAAGGGGAGGTCCAAGTATTCCTCAGAGGATGATGATAGTGATTATGATGTCCAAGAAGGACCAGACCAACCTGATGATTTCTTTGCTGAAGAACCCTCGGACACTGATACCAAGGTTAGCAAGAAGAACAGCAAGGAGTTGTCCAAGACCAAAGGTAAAGGCAACAAGAAATTGAGAGATCAATCTCCAGAGATGGAGAAGGAGCAAGAAGCAACTAGAGCAGAGCTGGAATTATTGCTTGCCGATGAACAGGGTGCAGAACATGGTCCCAAAGGCTATAACTTGAAACATAAGAAGGTCAAGGGGAAGAAGGGGAAGGAAAAGGAGAAGCTTTCTGATGACAAGCTTCCCAGTGTAAATGTTGCTGATGATCCAAGGTTCTCCGCTCTCCTTACATCTCATCACTTTGCCTTGGACCCGACTGATCCACAGTACAAAAGGTATTTAAATTGACTAATAGCACCCATGAATAAAGTTTGTTGATCATTTAGACTAAATATTTTGCCAAAGATAAAACATTTGTCTGAAATTTTGTGTTTGTGGTGTCACAGGAGTGCAGCCTATATTCGGCAGCGACAACAAAAGCAGCAATCTGGCGCTGGGGAGGAAACTATAATGGAAGAAGCTGCGAACCCCTCAGAACAAGTTCCATTGTTATCTGATGATACTGTTCCAGCTAAAGATGATTACTTGGATCCTGGGGTGTCATTGGAGAGAGAGAAAAACGAGTTCTCCTCCACAATCCGGTCGCTTAGAAGAAACTTGAACACAATAAAGAAAAATTCCAAGGGTAGATGATGCTCCTTCACTTCTTGACCAGGGTGAAGGGCTGATAAAATTTTGTAGCCTAAATGGTTAAATGTGCATGTTCATCTGATGGTTTCTGAGAGATTCTATGGATTTGAGGAAAATTTGAGCTACCGTAGGTGGAAAGTTTGTTTATTAATCCTTGGAGAGGCTTAGAGGTTATTTATTCTACTGGTGTTTGCAATAACTGCATGTAAAACTAGTGAGGGTGGTTCCAAATTCTCATTTCTTCTTATTTACGAATATAAATTTTGAGGATGTAGATGATTAGAAAGTAATCTGCAAATTTCTTTCTACATAATCGTTGTGCTGCAGGTGAGATCAAGTTACCAGGGTAGGTATCTCCTCCGTCAAGTTAATCTTTTTTTTTTTTTATTTTTCTTAATGGATGGGGAGGGTGGTTTAAGATTTATCAATTTATTTTAAGGGTTTATTAATGTGCATAGTAGGGTAAAAGAATTATCATTCAAATATTAAATCTTAAATTTTGTATTCTGGACTTGACTCGTCCTTGATGTAATCGTTCATTTGTAAAAAAAAAAAAAAAAAAATCCCAAACGTCATTCGTTCGGTCCTGGCTTTCTCAGGGACTGATTGGTTTCTCAGGGAACGTTTGGAATGGGAGGAATTAATTTTTTATAATAATTTTTTATTTTGGGAACCGAGCATCCTTGGCGTTCTGTTGATCATACATTCTCAAAATTCTTAAATGAGATTTTTAAGAAAAAATATGCGGCATTTTAAACGCTAATTAATTTTTTAAAAATTTGTATGATAATGTTAGCTCTAAATAGAGATGGCAGTGGTTCGAAAGGCCTTTATTCCTCGTTTTCGTTAGGTAGGGTTTGAAACAAGAGATAAGAGGGAATATCTTCTGGATATTTCTTTTTATTTCCAAAAGCTATAACTATAAGGAATAGTATGGAAAAAATAACAAAGGGATAATGGTTATCCCTTCAAATAAGAGGAAAAATAGAATTATCTTATGGATTTACCTTTTTGCATTTGATATGATCAATAGGATAGCCAAAGGATATCCCTAGGGAGCCAAAGGACAAACTCTATCCCGTACACTCAAAGAGGTGGATATCTAATTGGATATTGTTTGATCATTTATAAAAAATTAAAATTATTTTATTAAATTTATAATTATTAAAAATTTAAAAAATAATAAAAAATTTATTAAATTTTTCAGTATATATTTTTTATTTATTTTAAAATTTTAAAATTTTAAAATATATATATATATATATATTAAATAAATAAAAATGGAGGATACAGTCTTTTGGCCGTTTGTTTAGTAGTGATATGCCGATGTGACGATGCCCGTCCATTCGAATTGGCGCTTTTCCCCCTTCGCATCCAGCCCTTCTCGTGCCCGACCCTTTTCTCGCGACCCCCTTTGCGCCCGATCCTTTGGACCCGCAACCCTTTCGCGAACTGGTGAAACTAAGAAGCGCCACCCAAGAGGCAAAAGCGCCACTTATTCTTTAATTATTATTATTTTTTAAGAATAGCGATGAATCAGTTAATATGTCATCTCCTGCGGGCGCTCCACTGCAATGGTTGCTTGCCAACACACGTGTCAACGGACAACATTCGGTTTCGGTGAAGCGTGTGACACGGTGTCATAGGCTGCGACCTTGTGCTCTCTTAGTCAAACTTTGACGAGGTTTTATCTTTTTATATACTGAGGAGCTTATTATTTTAATACTCTCAAAGCACTCTTAGGCCGAGACCACGCAGACACTCATGGACTCAAACTGAGGCCCCACCCCCGATCCCTAGGTCTCAACGAGAGGCGGGTGTTGCTTGGGTGTGCGTCAATTCGTGCACTTTAGAGTGAAATCTCCCATCAAAGCCGACGTGGGACTGTTGATAGCGAAGCTGTTTTTAAAATCCGTATTATTTGACATTAATTTTACAATTTTAACCTTTTTATCTCCCGACTGTTCTTAAAAAAATTAATTAAAGAGGGGCCTCTTGTAAGCGCCACTTCACCCCTTCGCGAAAGGGTAGCGGGTCGAGGAATCCGGCGCAAAGGGGTTCGCGAGAAAGGGATCGGGCGCGAATCCGACGTGTTGGGAAAGGGCCGGGCGTAAAGATCATATTCCAACTCAAACTGACGCAGCCTAGTGAAAAGAAAAGTAAAAGTAAAATAAAAATAAAAAAAAATTATTATTTGTAATAATATTTTTTTATTTTAATTTTTATAAAATTTGGTTTCAACTTCGAAGTTGTAAAATCAATGTCAAACGGCATCGATTTTAAAAACAGGTTCAGAATTGCTTGCATACAATAACGTCATGTCACCATGACTTAGACGAGTTAAATCAATCACGACTTATGGTGAATGAATGAGCTATTTTTTAAATCAATATTTTTTTGACACTACTTATAATGATTCGGGCTCATGGGCTCGTTTCGTTACAAGAAAGCAAGATGGATAAGATTCGCACCAACTTAGATCATCACAGCCCAAAAAGGATCCAATTAGTGTCTTTTGTCCTTCTTACTTTACTACACATAAACCACTTAACCAACTCCCAATTATCCGACTCCCAATTATCCGATCCAATTGGTATCTTATCCTTCTTGCTTTACTACATATAAACCACTTAACCAACTCCCAATTATCTGATGTGGAATTATTGGGAGGGGCATCATAATCTACCCCTGGGTATCACAATCTACCCCCTTAACAGAGGGGTCGGTAATTGATCACAACACGATCTACCCCTAATTGATCACAACACAATCTACCCCCCTTAACAGAGGGGTCGGTAATTGATCACAACCACCATTTTAGAGGTGGCTCCCATCGCCCATGGATGTAGCACCTTATCCTGTGTGGCCCATGGGCCCGTTTCGTTACAAGAAAGCAAGACGGACAAGGTTCACACCAACTTGGGCTACCACAGCCTAAAAGGATCTAATTGGTGTCCTGTCCTTCTTGCTTTACTACATATAACCACTTAACCAACTCCCAATTATCCGATTTGGGACTATTGGAGGGGCATCGCACTACTTTTATGTAAAAGATATAGGAATAAAAAATTTTATGAAGAAAATGTTAAAGAAAAAAATACCATTTAAAATAGTACTTTTTTTTTCATGATAAAATAAAAATATCATTTAAAATAATGTTTTTTAAAAATATTATTTGAAATAATATTTTTTAAAACTGTTATTTCAAGTAGCGCTAGCACTATGCTCCGTGTAGATGAAACTTTGCATAAATTGAAAAAAAAAAAAAATGCTTTCCTAAAAGCGCCACTTACAAACACCATTTCAAATGGCATTTTCATCTTATCACGATGGATGAAAAAAGCGCCACTTCGCTACTTAAAGGGGTGCTTTACCCTTTAACACCACCACTATAAAATCTTTTACTCTCGCACCCTTTACGTAAAACCGATAAAATAAGAGTATAGAATAGACTTTTACATCAAATGACATGAATTCATCACATGCCCTTTAGGGAGTGTTTGTTTTCTAAAATATTAATTTTAAATAAATATAAAAATAGAGTTTATTTAAAAAATAACTAAGAAAATAATTATTTTTTAAAGATAGCGTTTGATTTTTAAAATGCTATTCCTGAATAAGTGTATAGAATAGACTTTATCTAGGAGATAGCTGAGAGAATAACTATCTTTTTTTTAAGATAGTGTTTGATAGAAAAAATATTATTCATGGATAAGTGTACGGGATATATTTTATCATCTAGCTATCCCTATGAATATCCCTTAGCTATCTCATTGATCATATCAAATGCAAAAAGGTAAATTTATAGGATATTTTTTTTTGTACTCTTATTTGGAGGGATAACTAGCTATTCCTGCATTTTTCTAGAGAATAAATTGAGGGGATAACCCATGGATTATCTCTCTAGTTAACTTTATTCCTATATCCTTTATAGTTATGGCTTTTGGAAATAAGAGAGGATATCCAGGGAATATCTCTTCTTATTTCTTATTTCAAACACTACCTAAATAACAACTTTGCCATCAAGGAATAGCTCCAACTATTTTTGAATTCCCTAGGAAATAAGTTCAAGGGATAACCTCTGCTATTCCTGAATGAATTCCTTAGGTAGTGTTTGAAATAGGGGATAAGAGGGGATATCCCCTGGATATCCCCTTTTATTCCCAAAAGCTATAAATATAAGGGATAGCTGGGAATAAAGTTAACCAAAGGGATAATCCATGGTTAACCATGGTTAACCATAGGATATCCCCTCAATTTATTCCCTAGAGAATGCAGGAATAGCTGGTTATCCCTTCAAATAAGAGTAAAAAAAAGTTATCCCATGGATTTACCTTTTTGCATTTGATATGATCAATGGGATCGTCAAGGGATATCCCTAGGGATAACCAGGGGATAAACTCTATCCCGTACACTTATCCAGGGATAATATTTTTTCTATCAAACACTATCTTAGGGAATAAGTTCAGGGGATCCCCTATGTGATGCCCCTCCCAATTGTCCCACATCGGATAATTGGGAGTTGGTTAAGTGGGTTTATATGTAGTAAAGTAAGAAGGACAAGGCACCAATTGGATCCCTTTTTGGGTTGTGGTGGCTCAAGTTGGTGTGGACCTTATCCGTCTTGCTTTCTTGTAATGAAACGGGCCCGTGGGCCCATGTCGTTACAATATGGTATCAAAGCCTCGCACCAGTTGGAAGTGCAGGAGCTAAGTGCCACACAGGACAAAGTGCTACATCCTTGGGGATGTGAGCCACCTCTTGAACCTGTGGGGGCCACATCTAGAATCCTGCCTGTCTGATGGTTGTGATCAATTACCCCTGGCGACGAGGACATCGCCTTTGTTAAGGGGGTAGATTGTGATGCCCCTCCCAATTGTCCCACATCGGATAATTGGGAGTTGGTTAAGTGGTTTATATATAGTAAAGTAAGAAGGACAAGGCACCAATTGGATCCCTTTTTGGACTGTGGTGGCTCAAGTTGGTGTGGACCTTGTCCGTCTTGGTTTCTTATAACGAAACGGGCCCGTGGGCCCGGGTCGTTACACCCTATGATTAAACTTTTTCAAACTTATTCTTTGTAGTTATAGCTTTTGGGGATAAGAAAGATATCCCTCTTATCCCCTATTTCAAACATATCCTAAATAATAATTTTACTTTCAAGGAATAACTCTAACTATTTCTGAATTTCCTAAGAAATAGGTTCAAAAGATAATTTCACTTGGTTAATCTTTTTTAAAATTATTCTTTATGGTTATAATTTTTAAAAATAAGAAGAGATATTTCTGAATATTTTCTTAACCCCCCCCCCCTTCTTTCAAACACAAACACAGCCTAGGGTTGATCCCATCTAATATTTTGTTGGATGAGAAGGACTTCCAACCTGATCTAAAAGAACGATAGGTAACATGGAACCAACCAACCACCAAAAGACACATTTTGCAATTGGTTCTCTTTCTTTTGCATAGAAATATACAGTTCCTGTTGGGATATGATAATTATTTTATCTTAATCTTTAAAATTAAGATATATTTTTTATCCTTATATTTTTACTCAAAATTTTAATTCCATTCACCCACTTTTTTTTTATTAGACTGTTGTTTTTTAAAAAATATTATAAATTAATACTGATCTAACGTATTATAAAAGCAGGAAGAAAAAAAAAGAATAATTTTAAAATATCAATTTTTATTAATTTTATATAATGAGATCTCAGTAATATAACATCTTAAGATTTGAATAATTAATCATAACAATGGAAAACTTGAGGACCATTATCAATTTTGAGCGAAAGAATATTCTCGCATCATATAATCTCCTGGCGTCGGTTGCTTGGAAATATGCGTGTCTGAAAGGAGGCAAAAAAAAGCTTTCCATCCGTCTCTTTCCATGGTTTCTCTGTTTCCGTATTTACTATTTAATAATAAAAGCAAAAATAACACCCTTCTATTTAAGAAAGCGTCCTTTCTATTTTTTCTTCAGGACAGGAGCGAAGGACGACTCCTTCCTTTTCGCCTCGCCGGCCTTTCCCGCGATGCGTCGCCCAACCACCACCTTAGAATCAAAGAAGGAAGAGCGAACAAGCCAAACCCTAGCATTCTTCTCTTCGAATTTCTTTCTTTCTTTCGTTCTTTCTTTTCCTTTTCCCAGTTCTTTGCTTCATCGATTCCATTGGATCCAGCTGCCGTTGATGCCCGGAGCTTGTTGATCTCGCGAGCGGGGATCTGTTAGCACCCCATCCCTCCCCAGGTTTAACTCCCCGATTCATCTCCTGCACATGTTTTCTTTTGATTTTTGATTTTTATTTCGGCGATGATGGGTGAGAAGATGTGATCTCAGACTAATGCGGTGTGATACACGCTTTGATTCGATTTTGGATTGATGGGGATTTTTTGAATTGTTAATGGGAGGGGCCTGATTATTTGCGTTGGTACAGGGATCTGTGTGCTGATTGCTGGGTTGGCAATCTCTGATTTGATTCCAAAATGCAGTGCGTCGAGACTTGGGAGGGTCGAGGGATTTAATTTTGTGTTGGTTAAGTTTCAACTTTCAAGTTGCAAAATGCAGTGCATCGAGACTTGGGAGGGTCGAGGGATTTAATTTTGTGTTGGTTAAGTTTCAACTTTCAAGTTGTAACACGGGTCTTTCATTGCTTTATGCCATGATTTATGATGAATCTATTGCTTATTCGATGGCTGAAATGCCTGTCTTATTTTTTAACGGTACCATCATGAATACATCACTGATTATGGTTATATTTTGAAGTTGTCAAATCTCTGGCAATTCATATTCTAGCTTGTTCTTGTGTTTGGGTGATTCAACATGGTAATGCCAAAACGACGAGTTTCTTAATGACCATCTTTAGATGGAATTTTTGACGTCTTAACAATTTGATATATGAATATCCTAGCAAAAATCTTGTTTATAATGTCTTTTAAGTTCTAAAAGATTCCATTTGGCATGGTATATTTGTCAACGATCTTCTGCATCCAAAATCATTAAATACGATTATCAAAGAGTGAACATCACTTTCTATAAGGAAAAAAAATGTAAAGAAATATATCGTATCTAATTCTTATCAACACCATTGCTATGAGTGATATCTTTTCATTACCCTTGGTCCCTGACAGCCACTTTCTTTATGCTTTCGAACTAAACGATCCAGAACTACATCACAATCATCTTGGTATGGAAGCGGCTTGATTTTCAAATAGTTAAACAAATTACGACAATGAGATATTCCTTAAAGGTTGGCATGCTAAGTCACAAATCAGTCAAACTGTTTGTTGATTCTTGTTTTATACTTATGCTCAATGATTTATTGCTATTTAAGGTGTCACTGTTTACTATTTTATAGCTGGATTTCTGTAATATCTGACACATGACAGGAGGGTAAAATTGCAGCTATGATGTACGGTGGGGTACATAATTGTGTCTCCAAGTGATAGCCTTGTAACATAGAGGGCATTCAGTGGCTGCATTACATGTATGAAGAAAAGCAATAAGAATCCGGAACCATCAAATACTCCATATTATATGATTTCTTACTCCATACTATATGTATTTATGTTTATGTTACTTTTGCACCATTACTTAGAACTCATTGGGGTCATGGTGGCTGATACCTTCCTTAAAGTTAAGATTAATGGCAACAAAAAAGTTGGGTCCACCTTATTGCTTAAAAGCCTAACAGAAAAACAATGGTGTTGAACAGGTAATGGGATTTATCAAAATACAATGGAGTGAAGATACTTGAAAAGTTGTGTGTTTTTGAAAGAATTGTAAGAGTGTGCACAATGTTACCTAAATCTCATAAAATATTTATTGTCATTATGATCAGCTGTCATAATTCAAGCATCTAGTTGTGTCAGTATAGTGTACGTCATTTATTGGTGATCCAATTAATTGATGACGGAGAATCATCTCGACTGAGTTTAGAATACTTTTCTTCCTCTCTCTAAATTATATATTGAACTGAGTCTGCATGTTTATTCTCTGCATTCTTATTCTTTATGTTTTCATCTAACTAGTGCATCAGCTGTTTTTTCTATTCACTTTCATATCATGAATCATTACTTCTCATGATGCCTAATACTATAGAATATAAAATGCTTTAAGAAAGATGCTTCTGTTTTGTTGCTTCCTTTTGGCATGGTATTTGCTAAAAAGTCTATAACTGTACTGACTTTTAAGTTTTCCAATTCCTCATTTTTTCTTCTTTCACAGGAGTACTCCAGGGTTCATCCAAGCGGAAACTTTCTGTTCATTGTGCTCCTGGGGTTCATATTTAAGGATGAAGAATAGTTGGTTGTTTTTTACAAATCTGGATATTTATGGTGAATACCCATGCATCTTTCCAATGGAATCCCAATTATCTCAAGGCTTTGGGCTAAATATATTGTCGCAGTATGGTTCACTGGTGGACAGTTCTTTTTATCGTTCCAACCAAATTTATGTTTCTGGAAGTTTAGCCCTTCAAGAAGCATTTAATTGCATTTCTAAGTTTGCTGGAGCGTTATTTGTCTGGCTTTCTACTGGATCAAATTCTAATTTACTTTGTAAACTGTCAAGCAATGCACATGGCTCAAATGCTATAAGTAGCCAGTGTTGTACACAAATTAAACATTTTACTTCTTTGAGACAGAACCTTGCCAGGTTGCATTTTGGTTCTGGGTCAAACAAGGAACTTGCCATACCAGTGCTCCTTGGGAAGTTTGTGAATTCCATCATAGGACGCCTGTGGAAGGAAGTTGAACAACATCATGCTTGCTCTGCTTTATCATTAGCTGCAGCTCTTATACCACCCTTTGACAATGTGTAAGTTTCCTTTTCTGAATGAAAGCACTTATTTTCTCTATTATTTTTACATATTTGATCTTCTAACTTAAAGTTCCTTTTACTTTCAATGGTACAAGATCCTCAAAGGTACTCGCTGAGTCGATCCAGCTGGCAAAAACTGATGAGCAGATCAATGGACTTGTCGATCGGTTGCGCAGTGAGGATGACCATCGAGGCTGCGCTAGTCTTGCTGTGTTGAACATAACCCGGACAAGAGATGCAGTTGAACCAAAAACTGGCATCAAGTTCCCCACATTTTTAGAAGATTCCAATCTGGCTACCGCAGTACTTTAACTTCTGCTTTTCTTTTATTATATCCCATTTGCTTGTCCATGGCATGCCACTTACTGTTATAGGGAGGATTGATGTCAAAGCACAATCTATCTGCACAATGCAATTTGTTAGTTGCTAATGCACCTCATTTTTCAAGAGATCTCTTTATTTTGTTATATTCATTTAGAATTAGGACTTCCTAATAATTTGAAACTGGACTAATGCATATCCAATGCTTTGAAGTGCAAATTTTTGATGGTTTGGGATTTTAAAATTATATAAATATTGGAGCATAAAATAAATGACAGCAAAGCGTCCGTTTTGTTTTTCTTCTTCTGGATACTTATTGGTGTACACAAACTTATATTTGTACTGATGCACTTTCTTCAAGCATGAAGACACCTGCATTATTGCTCCCTGTGGACCAAGAATTTAATTTTCCTCTAAAAGTAACCTTCATAGGGAAATTTGATGAGCTGATATCTGATGAGAAATTCGAGAAATCTTATAGCCAAATACTCAGATCTTATCCATACTCTCCCTTTCTTGTCTATTTCTTCCAACCTTCCCATCCATTTGCCTTCTTCCTCTCACTACTTGCAAGCCATCCTTTCTTATTTGGCAATGTGACTACCATCTCATCCAGATTGGCTGCCTAAACCAGTGACCATCACTGGTTTCAACACAATGCCCGCTGAATCCCCAATTTTACATTGATTTAGATGAAAATGTTTTCTGAGCACAAAGCCCTCCCTTTATAACTGCTCAGCCCATCCGCATGAGCTCCTTATTGGAACCATGGTAGTGTCTAGACCGTCTCCTGCTATACAATTCTTCATCATGGCCACTGGAAACTTGGCAGCAAGCTCTTCCTCTATGCTTATTAATCTCTTTTGTTGTGAAAATATCAAGTGTTCAAGACAGTACAGGATGCCTTGAACTCCTATGAATAATCTTGTATTTTTCTGCTATCCAAATCTAAGTTAGGAAAAATCTAAATTACCATCGTACTCATGTTCCCATGATTGCATTCCAGGGCAAGTTGAGTTCATGATGAAAACTATACCATGCCAAACTTCATTGCCTTGAAACCTGAGTTTGTTGTCGACAAAGCTAGTGGGTTTGGGCTACAATTATCTCATTACTTGTTCATAGCATTGTTAACGAGGGCAGCACACAGCTCTTATAGTTCTGGAAGTACTCTATGTATTCATTGAAAATATGAGATTGGGAAAGGAATGGGGATGCATTAGATATAGTAGCAGGTCATATAGGACTGCATATAAGGTGGATTTTTGAGTGGACAGGGGTTCTGCTTGTTTACCAAAAAAAAAAAAAAAAAAACCCAATTTATATAAGGCCAAGAAAACACAAACTCTATATCCATGTAAAAGAAACAGAGGATTTCTTTATATTTAAGCATTATTTATAATTTTGCAATATAATGTTTTCTTAGTTCATCTCACACAATTAATTTACAGCTGTATGAAAGCCAGATTTTGAATATAGTCATGCAAAGGTTCTTAATAGTAGGTGACTAGAAGAGGAGAAAACAGTTAGAGGAAGAATGGAATATCCATGGGCTGCGGGACAGAGAGTGATGAGAGGATGAAAAAGGGTGGGCTAGAGGTAGAGGAAAAAGGGGGAATACTCTTGCAAGTCATTGTCCACAAGGAGCAACCAGCCTGGCTGGGTTGTAGGGAACAAATAAGCTGCTTACTTTATATACGCACATAAGCCTAAATTAAATATGATAATATTTGTTTAAAAATTTTGATGTATGTATATTATATTATCATTTATGCTTTCATGTATTGGAAACAGACAAAACATCACATTTTGAGTTTGCTTTTGATTTTTGTTTTTGTCCTGCATTCTATGCAATGGCAACAGATTTCTTTTTTTTTTTTTGGGTTAACTGGAGAGAAGATGGCAGCATCACTATGATCAAGAGTCATTCAGGTTGAAGCTAATGACTTATTGTCTTGATTCAGGATTTTGAGTAGAATGAAATGGCCAAAGGCTGTCTGGTCAACTTTACTGTGCATAAAATGCAGCTGAAAATGGAAACTGGTTTATTATTGATTCACTGATTTAATGACGAAATACCTTTTGGTTTTTTAATTGAATAATAATAAAGCCAGAAGTTGCATTGGTCATTTTGTTGCTAGCTGCAAACATTTTCAATACAATAAACTGTACAATCTTGTATTGAGATTATTACTGAGTAACTTTGTTCTTGAAATTTATATAAAGGTTTTCTTTTCCTCTCTTTCGTCCACTATAGATGCAGACAGGATGACCTATCAGGATGTTTCTGTTAGAGTGAGCCATGATGTTCAATTTCAATTTTCTTTGAAAGATTATGACTATTTTATTGCTCTGGATTTGTATTTTGTAGTGTTTTCTTTTTATGTTCTGTGAATACCTCATGCTTTTTATGACTATTTTATTGCTCTTGATTTGTATTTTGTAGTGTTTTCTTTTTATGTTCTGTGAATACCTCATGCTTTAGGTTTTTGTTGGATGAAAATAGTGAGTTTGGCACTGGCAACTGGACCAATGTTGGTCCCTCAAGAGTTCAATTCAATGTTTTTTTAATACAACAAGCCTTCTGACATGTTTCAGGTGCTTGTTGGGACTGGTTCCAGAAGCATGAGAATAATAAAGCTGAAGTCTTTGAAGCTCTATGCATTTGGTTTATGTGAGTAATTCTAAAAGTTACATCTGTAATTCTTGCTATCTATTCCTAATACATGCTCATGTGAACTTACAGAAGTTGCTGATTTAATCTGTAACCTCAACATATCATGATATATTCATCCTTTTTGGTACATCAATGTAGGTTATATATTTATATATTTTTCTTCTTGCAGATGTCCAACCTGATTCTATTTGTGAGAAACTGGGTCCCAAGTATGCTTCTGTGCCTGCCAATGAATTGCAAAATCACACAGAATTTTTTGAAGATCTTCTCAGGTACTTCGTTGTTTTCCTGGAAATTTCACAATGTGAGTTTTAGGTGTCTTTTTCAATCCCAATAACGGTTTCCACTACATTTACACCTAAATTTTAAATTATTAAAGTCATGTAAATTCACTACCCTGCTACTCCTTTTGTTCATAATTCTTAACATTCTGTCTGTTTTTCAGAGATTAGGTGTGGAACTGTAGAAGGAAGTAATATTAATAGAAAATCTGATGGATTTTTGAAGTTTTGAGAACTTAAATAGATATTTGATGCCTATATGCTTGATGCTTTGTAATTGGAAGTGTGCTGCTCCACCAGATCAAATAGAATCATGGGAAGACAGCTGGAAAGAAGTTTGAATAGCAAAATTGAGAGGGAGGTTGGTTAACGATTTTGAAGGTGAAAAGGAGATACAGAGAATTTTGTGGCAACAATTCTTGGAAGTAAAATTTCATTTTTTGAGGAATAAGGATTCATAAAGCTGACACCAGATAGTCGGCACCAGGGAGACATTGTTTGTTGGTATGGTTAGAGTTATATAACTTAAAGTGATCTCTAAATTGTCGACCATGGTTGTAGCTGAATTTTGACTCCATGATATGGTTATGCCTTAAACACCTCTTGATTATTCACATATTCATGAGCTAACAAATTAATGGAATGTGTCTCTCTTTTTGATCTCTTGGTCATGATGAACATTGCTCGTCTCTTTCTGAGCATTTAAGTGTTTGTGATGGAAGGTTATGGCCTTTGCTATGTCTGCACAAACTTTGATTTTGAGGTTTGTGGTGGAAAGTTATTCAACCAGATTGTCCTCTGGGCTGTTTTTCTTTTCTTTTTTGTTTTGTATCTTCTTACAAGTAGATAAAAAAATGACAAGAGAAGAAAGCGGCTATAGATCTAGGGCTTCGAGTGTCAAGTTGACTCTGGGCATGCATGTATGCTGCAACAGCTGACCATAACGGTTTGTGTGAAATTGATATGCTTGGTGCTGGGCCATTTTTCTTTTTAAGTTCTTTTCTTTGTTTTGGCACAGCATGAAACAGCACAGTGTGGTGCAGTTTGTGCCAGATATTAGTTAGCACCTCTACTCTCACGAGCAGTTGGATCTTTTGGAATAAATTAATGGCCTTGCAGCACTGAGATATTCATCAGTTTGTTTGTAAAAATAGGACAAAATCCAAGCTGTGGTTGCTTATGACCTGGAGCCCTACTTTGACTAACGTGACATCTTTGACCTTGGACTAAAATAACAATCTAATCTGGATTTGGCTTTATATTGGGAAATGATGGTCAATGTCAGTTGTGACATCTCTGACCAGTAATATTGTAGGGTGCGGAATTTCCAAGTGATCCTTAGAAAATGGTCCTAGTTTAAGCAGTGGGAACAAATGACACTGAAAATTCAGAAAGATGTGAAAATTCCAAGAAATATTTGAAAGTGCTAATATGAATTAGTATGGGGTGGTTGCTATATGATGCATTAGTTTGAGATGGAGAGAAAGTATAAAGAATTTCCGAAAGTTAACTTAGATGAGAAAGTGGATAACTGAACCTAGATTTTATTTTTGATGTGCTTAAAGCATATGATTGAGTTTGAAGACGTTAAAATTTTCAAGTAGAGAAGCAGGGAAGACGGCGTGCTAGAGTTTCATATGGGCATAGTTGAGACGTACGTATGGCTTCCAACCAATGCCTGGTCGTTTGACAATTATATATGCAATTATGAGGTTGTCAGCTTGAAAATAACTTTCTTATTTAAAAGAAGAGAGAATATGAAGATTATTATCATTCTTCAGAAGTCTGGGAGGCATTTGTGGTACCTAATTTTGTTGGAATTACACTAATTTGGGTGGCTTTCTGCTTGTAGTTTTTGTGGTGGATACTAGTTGTCAGTATGGTGTTGATTGTAGAATTGAGTTTTTGGGTTTTACTTATATGGGAAAATGTTATAAAAGAAATCACGGAGGATGAGGAATTTAAATTTGCTGAGCTAAAATGTCTCATATGAAGTTTCAGTTTATAAGGGGAAAATTGGAGGAAGGCTGCAGTCGTGATTGATGGCCAATAGCTGCCTCAATGAGATTTCTTTTTTAACAGATTGGATAGGTCGATTGCATTTTCCAAAGGAATTCGAGTAGAAGGACAAAGTGAGATATGCTTTGATAGTGTTTGTAATCACTGCATGTTATATGTCACACATGGGAGTGTTCACATGGAAGCAATGCTTTCCATATTGTGTGGATCTGAATCTTGGAGGCCAAACAAGGTAGAAGCAGCAAAAATTGTTCATTAGACAGGATGTGTAGTAAACAAGAAGAATTGAAAAATTAGTTGACAAATGGTTGCTTTTATATATGTGTTAACATGATTAAATCAAATGATTAAATAAAACAAGGCACATGTAATTTGAAAATCTCTGAATAAGGATAGAGGCCTTAGAATTCTTGGATGGGAGTTATGCACAAGTAATGAAACCTGCCTTCACAGACTATTTAGCCCTTGGTAGATATGTACAACAAAGAATTACTTACAATCTAGCAGAAAAAATGTACTTACAAAGCTTTTCCAAGACAAGGTTTGTTCATCAAAAACAAACTTAAGGTTAAAGGTTCTAGCAATGACCTATTTAATGTGCTCCAGGAATTTCCATTAGAATTAGAGAGGAAAAGATGAAGCATACAATAGGTGGACTAATCTTCTTGTCTTTTTATTGTGGAACAGCTGCTGCATGCTTGTTTGTTTAGTCAATCGTGATTTTTATTTTCAAAATTAGGAGTTGCCATTAGTCTAATTTCAGCTATTTTGCTCGCTTTTAATAACATATGAGTTAACAAATTCAAAAACTATAGAAACTACTTTGTTTCGTTTTAGAATTTTCTCTTCATTTTTGTCTTCTAAAATGCTATGAGATTAACTTTTTTTTTTCCTGATTGATGCAGGGAGGATATCCACATGACTGTTAGGTTGGTCGTTAATTGCAATGGACTAAAAATTAATACTGTGCGAGAGTAAGTAACTAATTCATCTTTTACTTCTTTAATAGGCTTTCTGTTATTTTTTTTTCATAAATTCTAATATAAAATTAAGGCTGCTTGGTGTCATTTTCAATATCAAAATCTGCGTCCCTATTTGGAAAGTTCTAACTTTTCATTGCATTTTAGTTTTCTATTCTGTTATGGATGACCTGAATATGTCCATCTAAGAAGTAAGATACCATACCTTCTTGAATTTATATAATATACTTCTGGGTCTAACTTATTAATAAATGTCATAAAATACTTGACTTTTGGTCTTATCACATTTCACACTGTATTTATAGTGGTTGTTTTGTAACATTAGAAAAACCTCATTAGGTCAGAGGTATTTTGGTGCCTGGTCTTACTCATTTTACCTTTTGCCTCAATTTAGCTTACTTTACTTGTTATGGACATTTAATAATGCTACAAGATTAGGCAATCATGCCTTTGGTTATATGTCACTCTGCTTTTTGTAGAGCTGGAATGTGACTGAAGCTTTCTTAACAAAAGGTGGCCAGTTTGGATGTAGTGTGGGTGCAATAGAGCTATGTTGAAGCACCTGAGAAGTGCATGTTTCTAATATATTTGCATTAGTGTTGAAAAATATGGTTTGTCTCTGAGCAAGGTTATGCAATGTCATGAATCAACAAGTCGAGTACTATAAGATAAATGATCTGTTAATTAAGTCATCCCTGAGTGAGGAGATAATGATTTAACTGCTCTGTTTCTTGTATAAAAAAATGATCTTTGGACCTTAGAGAGAGAGATTCAAGCATTACGAACCCTTTTG
Organism: Calamus simplicifolius; assembly: GCA_900491605.1. Taxonomy (NCBI): domain Eukaryota; kingdom Viridiplantae; phylum Streptophyta; class Magnoliopsida; order Arecales; family Arecaceae; genus Calamus; species Calamus simplicifolius. The sequence goes on from UESW01005060.1 coordinate 423,072, forward strand.
GAAGAACCACTATGTAGAATTCAACTTTCTGGACAATTTGGATGTAGGAGATCCTTCCCCTAGGACGTGGGTTTTTTTTGCATTGGAGTTACTGCATTGCTTTTTGTTGTATACCTTGCGTGATGTATTTTTCCCATCTACTCAGCATTGTGTCAATGGGTCAATGTTTGATTTACTTCTGATTCCCACCCTCAGTACTAGTATTAATTTGTTGCTCAAAGAACTTTGGCAGGACCTGCCATTGGATGCTCAGCAACATTTTGCAGCTTATGGAACTTAATTTCATCATTTACAACATTATTGTTTGAGCTCCAGGAACCACAGAATTTTTTGGCCTGGAAAGAATCTGGAGAGGAGAAGGTGTGCCTTGGCTGATGAAGATATGTTTATCTCTTAAGGACCAATAAAGCAACCTAAGAACTGAATTGAAACAATTTCAGGAACTTATGCTAGTGAGGATGGGTCTAAATCTAATTTCTTTTGACCAAGGTTTGCAAAATTGGTGTTAAAAACTGTATTGATATATTATCAGTTTGGTATGGTATGGGTTAGTACAATATGATACACATTCCATACTAAGATAGAATACCGATTTTTTCTTATTCTTAGCTATAATACTACTTAGTACTGGGCGCATGGGTCAGTACTAGGTGGTATAGGGTAGTTCTACTTAATTTGGACAAGTTTTGGTTCATATCAAATCAAAACTCGATATTGGTATGGTATGGTGCTGTCGGTATAACAGAATTACTTTTCGACAACCATGCTTCTATCTGTGCGATGTAAAGAATATATACATTAAATATTGAACCTGACCTTGAGTTGCTAAGGTTAGATGTGCTAGCTAGAGACAAGAGCTTTGGAGTTGGACTTATGGATCCAATAGCATAATATTATCAATGTGCTGTCTTGAAATGCTAAATTCATGGTCCTCAACATGTTGATTTTTTGTTCCTTATCATTCTACTTTAAGCTTAAAATCCTAGGTGTTGCTCTAGTAGGATTTTGAAAATTATAATGTGGAGAGTCTAGATGCATCTATGTACATCATGAAGCTTAAACCTATATACTATTAGGAAGCAGGGAATCCAAACACTAGAAAAAAATCTTTGATGTTTTTACTTTTTGGCATGAATTTACTCCAGTTTTATCTGATTGTTTATTTAAATTTATAATGCGGAACATGCATTAAAAGTTGGCATTTGAGAACTTCTCTTTGACTTCATAAAAGAATGATGATGCATCGATATATATTAGGAATATTTTCTTGAAGGAAGTTTGAGGCCCTATTTGAGAGAGCTTTTGGATGGCCTGAAAGCGTTTTTGGAGAAAGAAAAGCACTTTAAAGTATTTTTATGATGTTTGGTAAAATTTTAAAAGCACATTTAAGGTAATGTAGAAGTTATTAAATACTTTACTTAGGAAGCTCCAATTTATAGATTTTCTAAAATGCTTTACTTGTTAAAAAAGTCGCATATTCGAAACACAAGAACAATCACATTTAATATTACAACTTAATAATGATATAATATAATTATTATAATATAACAAAATATATTAAAGTATTATTATAATAATAATATCATATTATATAATAATATCATAATATATTATGATGAATATAATAATTATTTTATACCATAACATAATATAATATTTATGAAATATTATTATAACTATTAGGAGTGAGCATAGGTTAGATTGAATTGGTTTCAAGTCAGAACTTAGAGCCGATCCAATCAGGATTGATTTCAAGATTTTAGACCTAGAACCCAACTGATGTTATATTGGAATCGACCCGAAACCAATCCAATTAGATTAGTCCGATTCTGGGTTAGTTATAGGATTGAACCGATTTTCTTTTTTCTTTTTTATTTGATACATGTTTGATATCTAATGACAATTTTTTGACCAACTGAATTTAATAAAACCAATATATAGTAATTGTCGACCAATATAATATTTAAGGTCTGTTGGTAGTGGTGGTAGATAATTCATGAGGTGTATGCGATATCAGTCTCTTGGTAGTGGTGGTAGATAATTCATGAGGTATGTGATATCCGACTGATCCTAACTAGTTTGAGATTAAAGCTTTGTTGTTTTGTATGAGATGGTCTTAGGTTTGATCTTCGAGAATACTTCAAATTTTTTGACCAACTGAATTTAATAAAGCAGATATATAGTAATTGTCAACCAATATAATATTTAAGGTCTTTTGGTAGTGGTGGTAGATAATTTATGAGGTGTATGTCTCTTGGTAGTGGTGGTAAATAATTCATAAGGTGTTTGTGATGTCCGACTGATCCTAACTAATTTGAGATTAAGATGTCTTAGGTTAGATCTTTGAGAATGCTTCAAATTTTTTTAGAAAAAATTCTAAAAATGGTTGGTCATTTCTTATGTCAAAATCGATGAATTGACCTTCGAAATCAAGAACCAAACCGAAGAGTTGGGTTTCGGATTTTGGACCAAGAATTAACCTTATAACACTCAAAACCAAAATGATCTAGTCCTATCAAATTGAGTTGGGATGCCTTAGCCCATTGCTCACACCTCATAACTACAATCTAATTATGTAGTTTAAAATAAGATATATTATATAATCTAATATTATATAATGCTATAATATAGTGCACTAATGTAATATCATTATGATATTATGTTATAATTTTATAAAGTTACTATAATGATTTATCATAATATTGTAATATAATTATTAAATAATAAAAATTATATCATAATCATTAATATATTAGAATATTATTATATTTTGTACTATGTTATAATACTATAATATGATATATTTTAATATTATTATAATATGATATTATTTAATTAGAACATTGTTATAATAATTTATCACTGAAGAATAATTAATAATAATTATTTTTGATAACACAAATGGTTAGTCAGTTAAAAGTATTGTACAATATCTTATATCTTTTTTGAATAGTTATACAATGTCTTTTATCAATTTTCATTCTAAAAGCACTTTCTTAGTTTGATTACCAAATAGATCTCAAAGTCTTATAGCATTTTAAAAATGTAGTTACTAGATAGCAAACAACTTTTATAAAAGCTCTTCTTTTAAAAGCTTTATTATCAAAAGCTCTACTACTAGCAGCTTTGCCAAATGAGGCTTATGTTGACTCTCCATAGTATGTTTCATTGATGGATTGATGAAAATGATACTTGGATAATGATGGTTGACATTGGTGTATTTCATGACGACTTATTTATTCAAGTATGCTTAAGGTGATAATTCCCCTGCTGAGCAATTTGGTCTGCTTGTGCCGATTTTCAGCATCCACCTTTTTTCTTGGGAAAAAATAGTGCAAGCTTCTAATTTAAGACTGAAGTTTAACTAGGTTAATCTTGCTCGAATTTTTATGTTATAACAGCTTGGCAACAATTTCTAGATATAGTTGAAGCTTTCCTTGATCTGAATGAAATCATGATTACTTGTTTCTTCATTCATTTTCTCTGATTATTGCAGTACCTTTGAGAAGGCCCTTCGCAGACGATTGCTAAAGGTATTGATTGTTGTATCTATCAGGCAGTCTCCTTCCCTAAGTTTAAACTAAAGGAACTCACTTAACATTTTTTTTTGTTTTTGTTAAGATGAATCCTGATACAGATTATTGTTGCTTGAGAGCATTTGGTGCTTATTTCACACAAGATATTCCGTTATCTATGGTAACACATATTTTGCATAATAACCTCTTGTGCCCCTCAACTTCAAGGTGTATAATGTGTATAATTTGCAGGGTACGACAATTGATTTTAGACAAACAGCTGATGGTCAGCTGATAACAGAAAGTGAGTAGTGGCCAGTTATGTGTAGAATTGTATTTTGGCATTTATTTGAGCATATTTTGATGGAATGGATTTTGTGCAGTTGGCGGCAAGCATATTGGTGCTGTCCACAGCAAAGATCTATGTAGTAAGTTGATCTCCTTTTATTGAATCAAAAATCATGTGTTGGCTCTTACTAATAGTCCCAACAATATGTTTAACATTTCCAACACCAAGGCGTCCAAGGTTTCTTGTGTGTCCATCTCACACTGGACCACAGGGAATCAAAGTCATTGACCTTGAAGCATTATGGTGATGTTCATCATGCATGCTGAGTGACTAATGACGGTTTTCTGTCAACAGGGGCCTTCTTTGACATGTACATTGGCGATGTACCTGTATCTGCGCACGCCAAACAGGAGATTGCTCAAAATGTTGGAGGCCTTATAAGAAGATGTTAAGGCAAGAAATTAAAAATTGGAGAAGCTGATTGGGCTAATGAGGTCATTGGTTTCTTCTGTACAAATATTGATCGGCTAGAAATAGAGCAGTCAAATAAAAGAGATGAATAGTGAGAGACTAGGCTGCTTGACTTGCAAAACAAGGCAGCAAATGTATTACAGGCAAACAAGGGAGAGGGTGTACATCAAATTTTTTGGTTTCCTTCATCGCCTTCATCAGATAATCTTGGCTTAATGTTGCTACCTGCGAAGTAAAATTCTGATTCAACAAGAAATAAAACATTGAAAATCAAGGGAAGGGCAATATTACCTTATTGGGTTATATATATATATATATATATATATATATCCTTTTTCTTTTCAACTGAAGCAGTCATTTGGAAAGGAATCAGAATTGCTTGTAGGATGCAAATTATTTTATTTGGGATAGTTCAAACGTACTCCTTTTGCACCTGCCAATAGGAAGTTGTTTGACACTATCCTATAATCCTATTTAGAAGTTTGGAAATCCCTCTTTCGTCATTGCATCGTGATGCCTGCGAATCTGGGAGAGAAAATTAGCTTTGAAAAAATTTAACAATCAAACCGCTTAGAAGTTTTATTGAAGTGCTTCCGTCCCTATTTTAAAGGGGGTTTAGACTGGATTTGAATCAATCTGATTTGATCCCTTTATATATATACACACACCTCTTGTAAGGAGCAGTTTGCAAAATAGAAAAAGGAAATAAAAGAAAAAAAAAATCTAGTTGTTGGGTGGAATCTTTGTAGACACTTCTAGGCATCGTCTTTTAAACTCCATAGCCTACGCCTAAAATCAATAATCGATCATATTTTGTATCAAAACCTCGTAGTTTTTGATAAATTTTCATCTTACCGACCCTCTTCTTGCTTTGATTACTCCTATATTGGTTAATTTCACTCCATCTTATCTTTAATTTTACAATTGTACTTTGATTTGAAACAAACTATATCCACTTGCATCAATTAATCTTTTTCTTTAATTTTAAATTCTAATTCAATTATTCATTCCTAATTTATCATATCATATTTCTTTGAAACACAATTCATATACTTTCCTGCCTAATTCCTTCTCCAATTGATAATTACAAGCTTAATTGAATAAGATCCTTACTAATTTTATCAATTATTCTAAATGAACTAACCTAAGTATACTTGATCTAGCTTAATTCACTAATCCAATCGAATTTTGTTCAAATAACCCATTCATTCTATCTTCTCTACTACAGTGCTTGATTCAGGGGTTCAATAGACTTTCTCTTGCTCAATTTGATTAGTCTCTCTATATAAAAGTCAATTAAAGATAACTTGATATATTTTGAGTTTAAATATATTAATTTTTGAAACTTAATGAAATCAATTCAAAATGTATACAAATTCGAATCATGACCTCTCATAGCTTAATACTTTAGTTATGATTTCAGAATTTTTTTTTTTGATCTCTACCTCTACTTTTTTTTAAAATGAAAATATGACTAATTTTTGCTCTCAAAGTTGAGTGAAGGAAAGCATTTTTAGCCCCTCTTTATAAGGGAATATTCAAGCCATTATACTAAACTTTTCATCCCTTCTATAGCTAATTTATGAATATCATTTGACAGCAACTTCATCTCAACCCTTTTGTAATTCAAAAAATTTGTACGCCACTTTTAATCCCTGCTCTCCTTGTAAATGAGAATGATATTGCTTTATTAGCTTTTGGATCCTATGTCTCGTTTGAATCCATTTTCTCTAACCTTAATGCTCCTTAAGTCTTTCATTTAGGATCTTTTAGCTTTAGCTCTTCCCCTCCATTTCCCTTCCTTTTACTATTCCCTAATTTTTTTGATCTAAATATTTGCTACTTAAGAAGCAACTCTATCTGTGTTGCAGAATACTTTGAGCAAATAATAGCTCTAAGTTAAAGAAGTTCCTCAAGGAATCTCTTTTAAGAATTCAAGCCATCCTTAAAGCAAGCACCAATTCCTAAAAGTCAATAAAACAAGTTAAAATTCAATGCAAGCTACTTAGATCCCCTAAATTATGCCTCCCCATACGTAGGGACAATGTCTTCATATACCACTACTTTTCATGATACTATATTATCTTCTTACTTACTTATCTACTTCCACGATTATTCAATAATAGACTAAATCCTTGGCATGTGAAAAATCATGAAGTACTAGCCTTCCCTATTTTTTTACCTCTATCACTTATTATTGTTTCGTTCTCCTTCTTAAATTTCTTCAGTTGTGCTTCTTTTTCGACTACCTCACTAGTAATGCCTACAATACCTCATTACCATCATTCTTTGAGCAAGCATTGATTATCGATAACTTCTTCTAACCAAACTTGTCATCACTATCCTAACTATCGAGAATACCATTCAACTCCAATCTAACCACCCCTACCATCCCATCCTTGGTGATCCAACCATCTTCGACTTTCCTTTTCATTGATCCAACCACTATTAGCCTTAACCTTGCCAATTTGGCCACTTGTAGTCCTTTAATGTCATGAGAGAATAAGCTCACCCAAGAACGAAAAAGAAGAGGGGGAGTGTTGAGGGCAAAATTATTGTTTTAGTTTGTTGATTTCATTCTTTTACTACACATTCATGATTATTATATTACTCATCTCTATTTTTATAACATTTAAAAAATATGTCAATAACCTTTAAAAGTTCAATTCATTTTTCATTCTTAAAGTAGTACTTTTGTTATTATATATATATATATATATATATATATATATATATAGAGAGAGACTTGGCCACTATCAAAAAGAATTTTTGTTAAGAGATATAATTAAATTTAAATTTGAATGATAAAGATTCCGCATCGAGGATACATACTATTGGATGTGATTTATTATATCTAAAATATTTATACATAAAAAGTTATATGTCTAAAATACCATATATTAAGAGGTCAAAAATGCATTTTTATTTTTTGTTATCTAGGCTATTCACTTGATACATGGGCTATGAGTTCTCAAATTTTATGGCTTTTAATATGTATATATTTTAGAGATAGTAGATCATAATTAATAGCTCGGATAATCAATGTAGAATCCTTATGATACAATATATAGTTGACAAATCTTAGTGGAGCCAAAAGTGTATGCTATATATATATTTCTATGTATGTATGTATGTATATGGAGCGTTTAAGGATGGCAAGGTGTGCAGATTTGCATAGTTCGATGTCCATCTAGGGTGCAAAGTCGTAGCCACACGTTCCCTGATGACTAAAATGAGACTGACTATATTTATCTCATGCTCGAGCTAACAATTCAACAACTTGTGTGATAAATAGCAGTACGGTTGTGATCAGGTGACTTCCATTTGGTCACTCGGTTTAGCCTTCCATGCCACACATACAACCATCTGGTCCATCCACATTTCTGAACAAATCTAGCCCGTATTTAGTATAGACACAACCAGAGATCAGGATACATGCGGCATCTACGAGCGACGCCTACTTATTATATTCACGCGCGTCAGTTAAGGAACCATTGTAGAGTTTAATCGATAGCACAAAGTACGTACCTGACTTAGGTTAATTTCTAACTTGCAACTTCAATTAGAAACATCAACTAAAAAAAGCTTTCTTTCCCTCGTGAGAAGCCCGGCCAGCTTCCCAACCCCACGTTCCCTCACCTGAACCCCTAAAAATCGGATATCCTGAGGAGATACCATAGACATGAAACCATGCAAGGAAAAATTAGGAAACAAGCCCTTAGAGCCCCACGTTTATATACCTTAATTCTAACACTCTCTCAAAAGCTCAAACCCCTCGACATCACCACCTCGATCGTCGTTCTCTCTTGTCCTTCCATTTCCTTTTCTCATCTCTTCTCCCCATTTGGCTTCGGACAAATGAAACCTTCCATGAAAGCACTAGCGATCGCCCTTGGGGCATGGTTGATGATATCCGATGGCTTTCTCATGGCTGTCAGTGGTGGTAGCTACAACTACAAGGAAGCACTCACCAAGTCATTGCTGTTCCTCGAGGCCCAGCGGTCTGGGAAGCTCCCACCCAATTCCAGGATCCCTTGGAGAGGTGACTCGGCTCTCGATGATGGGAAGCTCTCTAATGTGAGTGTTACTAATTTATCCTCATTCAAAATATGTTATCTTGTTTACTTGTATATAAATCTAGTATCTCTATTAATTTGGACAGCTTCATTTGCGTTTAAGTTTGTTTATCTATTTAAAATGAAGTAGGTTTCATAGGATTACGTATGCAAAATAATGTTTCTCTTCCCGAATCAAACCCAAGAAGAATGGTGACCAAACAGCATGTGTAATGAAAACTTTTTTCAAAAAAAAAAAAAAAAAAGAAGTTGGAGAAATCTTTGCATCTTTTGGCGCAAATAAAGGCTAAAAAATTGCAAACATTTTGGGAAAATGATTTTACTGATTTATATAGAAAATGAAATATTTGTTGGTGTACGTTTCCATGTTTTATGTATAATGACTGGATTTCTCTTTAAGAAAAAAAAAAATATTTCAAAGGAAAATATTTGAATACTTCTTGTTTAGAAATGCTAAGTTAAGAGAATGCCTAATCTTCTCTTTTTGTACATGTATTGAAAACTATATCAGATTATGCCAATTTCCAATTCATGTTCTGATGAAGAGATGCTGATTAATTCCATATGATAACATAGGAAAACTTGCTTGATCTAATGACTTCATGCTTTGAAAATTTGAAAGATAAATTAATGGCCTTTAAAATTATTGAACATCATTCAAGTTTTTGTTAATGTGGTTGCTTTCTTGCAATCTAGGTGGACCTTGTAGGAGGATATTATGATGCAGGAGACAATGTGAAGTATGGGCTACCCATGGCCTTCACCGTCACAACTCTTGCATGGTCCGCTCTTGCTTTCAAATCTGAGCTAGAAGCCACAGGGGAGTTGAAGAATGTACATGCTGCTATTCGTTGGGGTACAGATTATTTTCTCAAAGCCAGCTCTAAGCGTAATAAATTGTGGGTTCAGGTGAGACCAAAGTCTTAGTTCAAATTTTAGTTATACACCGTATACTAGAAGTTATATATTTTAAAACTTCTATAACTTCACTACTCATCTATCAAGCATCCACTTTGAACAATATGAGAATATTTATCATAAGCCATTCCTACTTTATAAAGCCTTTCATAAAATCTATTAGTAACTCAAAAACATCAGCTATACTTCGTTTATACTTAATAATTATATATTAATACAGTCATATGATCAGTTTAAGAAGCTAAAGTTTCGAAGGAATAGTGCACTAGTTACTCAATAATCAGCACGTTACTCCATCCTTTTGTGTAGCTCTACTAAAATCATTAGCCAAATTTGCTAAAAGCTTTGAAATGTCTATGAAATGATGCAATGCCTTGTACCAGAAACTGTAGAAATTATCATTGAAAATTGTACTAGATGTTGTGACAAAAAAGAGAGAAAAAAAAGAAAGAAACTAGTGGGAGAATTTTAAGTCTTTGATACTTGTGGATAGAGGCCGAATAGTTGTCTTTGTTCACGAAGACATCAGCAAATTATTGATATATATATTTAAACATATCTAAATTGCAAAACCAATTGTTATTTTTTTATTCCACAATAATCAGATAGTTAGGCAAAAGAATAATGTATGTATAAAGATATTATTATGGAATAAATTATCTGAAATTTTTTTTTGTATGATTCTTAATAAAACTTGAAAATTTTCTTTTGCCGCACTAAGGTGGGAGAGCCAAATGCTGACCATCAGTGCTGGATGCGACCTGAGAACATGAAGACACCAAGAACCCTGTACAAAATCGATGAACATGATCCAGGAACAGAGATTGCAGCAGAGACAGCTGCTGCCATGGCTGCTTCTTCCATAGTATTCAGGGACCATAACCGCAAGTATGCCCGCAGCCTCCTCAACAAAGCAAAGCTGGTGAGAATTCTACTTCATGCATAATTTTTCCTCATTTCTCAACGTGAATTTCATTAATTGAGCAACAATCTATTCAATTTATGTACCATGGCGAGCTAGCTAATGTGGCATGCATCAGTCAAGCCAAACACTGCTGATTAATTTCCTTGAAATTTTACTTGAGGCCTTGGTTCAAAAAAGTTGAGATTAGAAACGAGTGCTTCTATGGAATTATTTTTGTTAACAAAAAGAGAAAAATGTACTCAAACCATATCTTTATTATGAATGATTTTTCAAAAAAAAATTCACAGTACTTGGATCAGTAAAGTAAGGTGGAGACACTCTTTCCTTGGCACAGCTTGAAAGCTGTAGAAATTCCTGCTAATATTTAAGCTATTGGCCCAAGCCAAACCATGATGACTAAACCTTTTTCTCTCTCTCTTTTTTGTTCCCTCTAAATTTTCAAATAGCTCTTTGAGTTTGCAAAGAACCACAAGGGAACATATGACGGGGAATGCCCATTCTACTGCTCTTTTTCTGGCTACAATGTAAGTCTCTCTCTCTCTCTCTCTCTCTCTCACACACACACACACACACACACACATGCACACGTACACATGCAATAGTATGTACATGGTACTAGCGATGATGATGATGGTGATGCATGATTTTTTTTCAACTGTATTCATTCTTAATCTATACATTTTTTTGTAGGATGAATTGTTGTGGGCTGCTTCATGGCTGTACGTGGCTACAAAAAGGGAAGTTTACCGGAAATATATCACTGGGGAAGCCGTCACTGCTAGTGTAGCTGAGTTCAGTTGGGATCTAAAGTATGCCGGAGCCCAAATTCTTCTATCAGAAGTAAGAATCTTACACCCTAACTCTTCTGTAAGAGATAAAGAAATGTTCATTAGAAAAGTTTTTCATGGTGCTAAATGGTATATATATTTACGACATGTGAAAACGACGAGAGGTATATATGAGAAGGAGAGTATCTAATACTACGTACAGTCATTCCATATTTCCTGTATATGATCAAAGAATACGATGCTAATTAATCTATATTTGAAATCTCTTCTATCACAGATTAACTTAACCGGGGAGGATGGTATGCAGAACTTCAAGGTACAAGCTGACAACTTCGTTTGTGCTGTGCTGCCGGATAGTCCATTCCACCAAATATATCTCTCCGGGTTGGTTCAGTTTTTATAACACGTACAATCTACCTGAAATTAACTTCAAGCTCTACAGAAAGTTGATAATAAATTATGATAGATTTATTGGATATATATATATACTCAAGAGTAAGTCTTTTCTTTTGATATACCTTCTGAGTTGCGCCTTATTGATGCATTTATATTCCATACCATATAGGGGGATTAATTCATCTCCGAGACGGAGCCAACACACAGTATGTCACAAGCACTGCATTCTTGTTTAGTGTTTATAGCGACATTCTCACCAAGAGCCATCAAACAGTCTCTTGTGGGAACCAAAAGATCCAACCTTCTCGCCTAAGGGAGTTTGCCAAGCAACAGGTGATTTTTTTTGTTTACCTAGAAATATTTTGTTCAAGTTCAAACAAAATATATAACTACTAATTAAAAATACCCGGCCCAAATTAAAGAAAAGGAGAACTTTAATTTCCGAGTACATGATATCACGTACGTACATAGCTTCATCAATATTATTAATGTTACAATAAAAAAATCATCATATGTTTGAATTAAGCTTCTTAATTAATTGCGGCATGCATGCAGATGGATTATCTCTTGGGCAGCAACCCCAGGGGCAGGTCCTACATGGTTGGCTTCGGCAAGAAATCCCCAACGCAGGCCCACCACCGCGGGCGTCCGTGCCGGTGCTCTCAACGAAGACGGAGGTCGACTGCGGCACGAGCTTTGCGAAGTGGCTTCAGAAGAACGGACCGAATCCGAACGAGCTCACCGGCGCCATAGTTGGTGGCCCTGATCGCTACGACAACTTCGAAGACCTGCGCTCCGACTCGTCCAAGCTCGAGCCTTGCACCTACATTAACTCCCTCGCCGTTGGCCCCCTCGCCAAGCTAGCCGCCGTGCATGGCGCCTGATCGATCGAGCTTGCATGACGTACGTACGTGAGAGTACTGTGTCTCGATCGATCGATGCCAGTACCACCATTTCTTCCCACGTGTGAAGAAGATTCATGGAGCCCTTTCACGTACGTACGCGTGTCGCTCTTTGCTTTCTGGACTGAACTTCAATGGGAGAGATATTGAATGGGCCGACGTTCCTCCGTACGTATGGAATATTTAAAAGTACTTCAGTACGTGCACGGCTGCATGCATGCATGCAACCTGCAAGTTGGAAGTGTATGTCTTGTGTCTGATTGATTGATGTGGCCGGGTTTTGACTTGTCATGCTTGATCAATGATCAAAAAACCCCAAATTAATTAAGAAATGGCCATTAGTTTATATATATACATTCACTTTAATAATTTCTATCGCATGCATGGCAGGCATGCCAAAAATGTAATAAATTATTTTCTGATTTCTTAGATATAAAACTAAAAAAAATAACAAATTATTGAATGCACAATATGCATGCAGTATCTTGGTGGGGCTTTGGCATTTTTTGTTAACACCACACCAACTTCTGGGCATAAATTAGATTTCACGTCTGTGCAATATGATCAAAGTCAATTCTTTTGATATGCAATATTCCAATGGCTAATTAAGCTTCTAAAAGATCACAAGATATTACTTAGTCATAAATTGTGATACTATAGCATCATGATTCTTTATGATATTGGCATATGTATGAGCTGATAGAATCATTAAGTCCCTTAGAAAAAAAAAAAGCATCAGTATGAAGAAGAAAAGATGGTGGTTGCCATTTCACTCGCTTAGATACCAAGCGCAAGGAATTTCCCATCTTGAGTGAAAGGTGGAATCTTTATCGTCCTATTTCTTTGTGCTTACAGCATGATGTGTTGCATAGGATGTTGATAGGCATTAATTCAGCAAAGGTGAAATGTTTAAATGGGCAACCGACTTGCTCCATTGGATTGTTTCTAGCTGCATTGATTTGATTGGAAAGCATTTACTGAATAAATTGTAGTGATAGATGGTTGAATGTGCCCGTACGTATATTTGCATGGACATATGCATGCATATATCTTAGCAGTAAAGTTTTGAAATTTTATGATTGTAAGGAATCCTATGCTATAACGGCCCATGAAACCAGCCATGTATATATAGCAGAAAAATTAAAATCCAAAGATTTCTCTCAGACAACTTCCGGCTTACTATGATGACTTTCCAGTTTGAGCTGAAGGTTAATTGGAATCAATCATCAGAGATATATGTGTATTAAAACCATAGATATAAACCATAAAGAAACAAAGATTGTAGATAACAACGGTTTGTGTTCTTATAGGTCGACAAGACTTTTAATATATCCACATGTGGGTGCCAATTTGCTGAGTTAGAATCATCTTTTGTGTTGATAAAAGAGATACCTATGTTCAACCCCGTCTTCACCTCAATGCTTGTCTATATACATGCCAATGGACAATATTTGTAGAATATTAATCTAGACATGGGTCATGTTAAGATCCAGTTCTCATTGATAATATTCAAGAAAACTTTATTTCTCAACCTTTGGTTTCGACGTTCTTTCTGGTGCATGCTACTTCTGGAGCAAATCGCTATCCACGTTGATGCGGTTCCTCAACTACCTCAAGAGGCGTTGAGTCCTCATCAAAAGCCAGATCACGAAGACCACCTGGAAAAAAGATTAAGCAATGCAACAAAGGAGCAACATGGAACAAAAAGAAAACGATGGAAGAGATTGCTTTTTTTTTTTTTTTTAAATAGAGATATATAAGAGATGCGGCATTCATAAATAAGTTAGAAATTTATTGATAATCAGGATATTTTCATCAAAATCAATTTTTATTTTTTGTGCTAATTTGATTTCTAAATATGTTAGCCGATAATTTCTTAACTTTTTAAATTTACTAGAATGGTCTAAAAGGTTTAATGATCATGCTCTGAATACGATATATATGCATATAATTGATGATCGAGTAAGTTGCTTTAAATTATTCTTATCGCTCATGTGCATGATCGCATTTGTAAGTAGAGTAGCCAAATTTTCATCATTAATAGTGCTTTTAACTTCATGCAGTTAAACTTTATACTAACTTATATTATTTTGGAAACGACTAATTTTTTTCCTTTTTTTTTTCACATGTTAAGTGTGTCTACAATTTTGATTGGGTTTGTTCTAATATTGTAGTTTGTAAGGAAATGTAGTAATATATATGGAACTCTAAAACATAATCATGGATCTAAAAGGGACTAGGAGACAATGGTGCAAATTAAGACTGTGGAGAAAAGATAATGCCACCGAGACTAAGAAACAATAATACACAAGTTATGAAGAGGCTAATAGAAGGAGATGGTGATGAACATTGAAAGAGTTGGGATGCAAAATTATAGAGAAAAATACATATTAGAGAATAAAAAGCAAAGAAATAAGCCCTAGATGAGTTGGAGCTATCAAGCCTTAGAATTTAGGATTCAAGACTTGAGCATAGATGGAGTCAAGTCATAATGTAATCTAGTTCGACTATTAGGTCTAAGGTCTAGGGTCATCGAGCTACCAGGTTGAGTTGAATTCAGATAATCAATAGAAAATCTTGAGATACGACTTGACCTACTAACAAGTCTAGGTGTTAGCTTTCTTTTTTAGTTAGGCCTTTTGATGTGACGCTCTTTGATAGACTAACCCTTATGACGCTCTTTGCTAAGCTAATCTTTATTTTCATCAAAATTTGGATAATTAGAAGTGTTCAGATTAAGTATCCTTTAATGTGACATATTCTTTTTTTTTTTTAAAGAAAAAGCACACTAAACCAATAAGGGAGATCAAGATCTACTTATTAATTGATAAATTAGGCACAGGTCTCAAATGTTGACATGATGCTACCTTGGATCAAACTAGACTTAAACCAATCATAAATTGAAAGAAAAACCAACCCAATCCAAAATAATAATTGAAGAAAATTAAAATATAAATATTTATTTGTTTAAATGTAAGAGCTTGATATGGATATGATGAATATATTTGATTATTTTGAATATTTTCTAAACCATCCAATCAAAGAGATTGCCTCCTAAAGGGACTATAAACTGTAAATAATAATAACAAGCCTAAGTTGAGATGAAGGGCCTTCCAAATTTAGAGCATGGAAAAATAATCTATAGAAAAAAAGAGATTACTATATAAACATACAAGAATGACATAAACAAAAATAATGGCATGCTAGTGATGTGTTATAACCACCAAACTTTGAAGGTCATGATAATCAAGATAATAAATTTAGTAATGCAATTTATATACGTATCTTATATTTTCATAATAAATCAATTTTATGCCAGCTATATGTTACAATTGTTGTGCTTTTGTTGGTCATGACAAGAAATAACAATAGTTTTAGTAATGCATAAATGATTCATATCTCATTTGCTTCAAAACAATAATTACCTTTCTAGTTAGGCCTTTTGGTGTAACACCCTTTGCTAGGCTAACCCTTATAACGCTCTTTGCTAAGCTAATCTTTATTTTTATTAAAATTTGGATAATTAGAAGTGTTCAGATTAGGTATCCTTTACTGTGACATGTTTCTTTTTTTTAGAAGCAAAAGCACACTAAACCCATAAGGGAGATCAAGATCACTTATTAATTGATGAATTAGGCATAGGTCTCAAATGTTGACATGATGCTTCCTTTGATCAAACTAGACTTAAACCAATCATAAATTAAAAGAAAATCTAACCCAATCCAAAATAATTATTGAAGAAAATTAAAATATAAATCTTTATTTGTTTAGATGTAAGAGCTTGATATGGATATGATGATATACTTGATTATTTTGAATATTTCCTAAACCACCCAATCTAAAAGATTGCCTCCTAAAGGGACTATAAACTGTAAATAATAATAACATGCCTAAGTTGAGATGAAGGGCCTTCCAAATTTAGAGCATAGGAAAACAATGTATAGGAAGAAAGAGATTGCTATATAAACATACAAGAATGACACAAACAAAATAATGGCATGCTAGTGATATGTTATAACCACCAAACTTTGAAGATCATGATAAATCAAGACAATAAATTTAGTAATGCAATTTATATACGTATCTTATATTTTCATAATAAATCAATTTTATGCCAGCTATATGTTACAAATGTTGTGCTTTTGTTGGTCATGACAAGAAATAACAATAATTTTAGTAATGCATAAATGATTCATATCTCATTTGCTTTAAAACAATAATTACCTTTCTAGTTAGGCCTTTTGGTGTAACACCCTTTGCTAGGCTAACCCTTATAATGCTCTTTGCTAAGCTAATCTTTATTTTTATTAAAATTTGGATAATTAGAAGTGTTCAGATTAGGTATCCTTTACTGTGACATGTTTCTTTTTTTAGAAGCAAAAGCACACTAAACCCATAAGGGAGATCAAGATCACTTATTAATTGATGAATTAGGCATAGGTCTCAAATGTTGACATGATGCTTCCTTTGATCAAACTAGACTTAAACCAATCATAAATTAAAAGAAAATCTAACCCAATCCAAAATAATTATTGAAGAAAATTAAAATAAAATCTTTATTTGTTTAGATGTAAGAGCTTGATATGGATATGATGAATATACTTGATTATTTTGAATATTTTCTAAACCACTCAATCTAAAAGATTGCCTCCTAAAGGGACTATAAACTGTAAATAATAATAACATGCCTAAGTTGAGATGAAGGGCCTTCCAAATTTAGAGCATAGAAAACAATGTATAGGAAGAAAGAGATTGCTATATAAACATACAAGAATGACACAAACAAAAATAATGGCATGCTAGTGATATGTTATAACCACCAAACTTTGAAGATCATGATAAATCAAGACAATAAATTTAGTAATGCAATTTATATACGTATCTTATATTTTCATAATAAATCAATTTTATGCCAGCTATATGTTACAAATGTTGTGCTTTTGTTGGTCATGACAAGAAATAACAATAATTTTAGTAATGCATAAATGATTCATATCTCATTTGCTTTAAATAATAATTACCTTTCTAGTTAGGCCTTTTGGTGTGACGCCCTTTGCTAAGCTAACCCTTATGATGCTCTTTTCTAAGCTAACCTTTATTTTATCAAAATTTGGATAATTAGAAGTGTTCATTTTAGGTATCCTTTATGACATATTTCTTTTTTTTAAAAAAAAGAAAAAGCACACTAAACCAATAAGGGAGATCAAGATCTACTTATTAATTGATGAATTAGGCATAGGTCTCAAATGTTGGCATGATGCTACCTTTGATCAAACTAGACTAAAATCAATCATAAATTGAAAGAAAATCCAACCCAATCCAAAATAATAATTGAAGAAAATTAAAATATAAATCTTTTTTTGTTTAGATGTAAGAGCTTGGTATGAATATGATGAATATACTTGATTATTTTGAATATTATCACCCAATCTAAGAGATTGCCTTCTAAAGGGACTATAAACTGTAAATAATAATAACATGCCTAAGTTGAGATGAAGAGCCTTCCAAATTTAGAGCACAGAAAAATAATATATAGGAAGAAAGAGATTACTATATAAACATACAAGAATGACACAAATGAAAATAATGGCATGCTAGTGATGTATTATAACCACCAAACTTTGAAGGACATGATAAATCAAGACAATAAATTTAGTAATGCAATTTATATACGTATCTTATATTTTCATAATAAATCAATTTTATGCTAGCTATATGTTACAAATGTTGTGCTTTTGTTTATCATGATAAGAAATAACAATAATTTTATTAATGCATAAATGATTCATATCTCATTTGCTTCAAAACAATAATTGCCTTTCTAGTTAGGCCTTTTGTTGTGACACCCTTTGCTAGGCTAACCCTTATGACGTTCTTTGCTAAGCTAATCTTTATTTTCATCAAAATTTGGATAATTAGAAGTGTTCAGATTAGGTATCCTTTATTGTGGCATGTTTTTTTTTTTAAAAAGCAAAAGCACACTAAACCCATAAGGGAGATTAAGATCTACTTATTAATTGGTGAATTAGGCATAGGTCTCAAATATTGACATGATGCTACCTTTGATCAAACTAGACTTAAACCAATCATAAATTGAAAGAAAATCCAAAATAATAATCGAAGAAAATTAAAATATAAATCTTTATTTGTTTAGATGTAAGAGCTTGATATGGACATGGTGAATGTACTTGATTATTTTGAATATTTTCTAAATCATCCAATCTAAGAGATTGCCTCCTAAAGGGACTATAAACTGTAAATAATAATAACATGCCTAAGTTGAGATGAAGGGCCTTCCAAATTTAGAGCATAGGAAAATAATGTATAGGAAGAAAGAGATTACTATATAAACATACAAGAATGACACAAACCAAATAATGGCATGCTAGTGATATGTTATAACCACCAAACTTTGAAGGACATGATAAATCAAGACAATAAATTTAGTAATGCAATTTATATACGTATCTTATATTTTCATAATAAATCAATTTTATGCCAGCTATATGTTACAAATGTTGTGCTTTTGTTGGTCATGACAAGAAATAACAATAATTTTAGTAATGCATAAATGATTCATATCTCATTTGCTTCAAAACAATAATTACCTTTCTAGTTAGGCCTTTTGGTGTGATGCCCTTTGCTAGGCTAACCCTTATGATGCTCTAAGCTAATCTTTATTTTTATCAAAATTTGGATAATTAGAAGTTTTCAGATTAGGTATCCTTTACTGTGACATGTTTCTTTTTTTTAAAAGCAAAAGCACATGAAACCCATAAGGGATATCAAGATCTACTTATTAATTGGTGAATTAGGCATAGGTCTCAAATGTTGACATGATGCTACCTTTGATCAAACTAGATTTAAACCAATCATAAATTGAAAGAAAATCCAATCCAATCCAAAATAATAATTGGAGAAAATTAAAATATAAATCTTTATTTGTTTAGATGTAAGAGCTTGGTATGGATATGATGAATATACTTGATTATTTTGAATATTTCCTAAACCACCCAATCTAAGAGATTGCCTCCTAAAGGGACTATAAACTGTAAATAATAATAACATACCTGAGTTGAGATGAAGGGCCTTCCAAATTTAGAGCATGGAAAAATAATGTATAGGAAGAAAGAGATTACTATATAAACATACAAGAATGACACAAACGAAAATAATGGCATGCTAGTGATGTATATAAACTACCAAACTTTGAAGATCATGATAAATCAGGACAATAAATTTAGTAATGCAATTTATATACGTATCATATATTTTCATAATTAATCAATTTTATGCCAGCTATATGTTACAAATGTTATGCTTTTGCTAGTCATTACAAAAAATAACAATAATTTTAGTAATGCATAAATGATTCATATCATTCATTTGCTTCAAAACAATAATTACATGCATATATTAAACCATCATGCTTATGAGTCATAATAGATTATAGCAATATATTTAGTAATGCATAAATGATGCATGCTTAGGGCTACTATTCCGGCCGACAAACTTGGTACTGGCTCACACTTGAATGAATGGGTTGGGTGTGGATCTAAAATTAAGATGCTGAAAATTTTACATCAGGCATAAGTTTGAAGTCTCTAGTTTTAAACAAGCAGACCAAGTCTTGGTCAATCGCCCAATTTCTGTACATAAAATATTAATTTTTTAATGCACCCTTCAATCTTTCAACATAGGCAAACGAAATTTTCTTTCATAACTTAGTACAATAGGAAGAGTACTAGCACAGTCACTGATTGTTATATAATAAACTATAAAGCACTTATTCTGCACGACAATTTTAGAATATTTAATAGGATTTCAGTGACAACTTTCTAAAAGCAAGGATAATTTTATCTTGATTAATGGTTCAAGACTGTATTTTTTTATACCTGGTGGGAACTAATTAGACTCAATCTACGTCAATTTAAACCCGATTCACATGACTACTTGTGATATAGATCTTTATTACATGATATAGATCATATCACTTGAGCCCTCTAAGCTGCTAAAACTGCTTAAAAGAGACAGGCCGAATGGCCGATTCCTTTTGGCTTTAGGCTATGCAGAAAGCAACTGGAGAGAAAACTCTTTTGGACCATCCCCTTATGTGACCACAGCTTCTTTTATTGCTTTATTCTCACTTTAAATATCAGATTCCTTTTGCGGTCCAAATTTGTTATAAAAAAATGCTTGTTCTCTGCATGGAATTTTGACAGGAAACATGGATTTCTTTTTGAGCTAATTAATACAGGTGGAACATATATATCATTATTTACATAAAACCTTTATGCTACTTGGTGGATCTGAAATGCTGGAGACTGATATATATTCTAGTTAACTTTGAATATGATTTTTAATTAAATTGAGGGTATAAATTTATATATTATATGTTCAGCAGTACTATATATTTATGCTTGTGAACATCAGTTATTCCTATTGGTTAAAATGAATGTGCCAGTCATGAGCACCATGTATTGAAATTAGATGGTTTTGAAAGGATGGGATCAGAGCCCACTTAACAGAAGTCACATGCCACAGCTTTATAAAACTCCCTTTTGTCCGTTACCAAGAAATATATTGATGACCATTGCCAATCAACAACTTAGAACATTTCTGAGCTTTGGCCTGTATAGTTACTTTAATGACAACCAGGGCAGTGTAACTATTTTATTTTTTATTTTTTAATAGTACAGGTAGATAATTACACCAGTCTAATGCGAGTTAGTTCTGATAGATCATAAAAAAGGATTTGTTTAAATACAATAGAACAGGAATCATCCTGTTTCCAAAGCCAAAATCCTGAATGATGGGCTATCCGCCACCTAATCAATTGACTTTTTAATAGACATGATAGAACAGGCAATTATGCATACCTACGGGGTAGACCATACATCAATGAGTAGAGAGTTGACATAAGCCTAATAATTACAATCCTTTTTAAACCATCGAATAACCGTGAGAGAGTTCCTCTCAATGAAGAGACTCTGAGTATGAAAAATTCTACATCATAAAAAATACCAGTCTACGCTATATAAAGCTTCATCAAAAAAATAAAAAAATCTAAAAATTTAAATCCATCAGCCGCTATCATTGCTCCATGGGCCCTTTATTTTTTTTTGCTGGTCCATTCTTCAACTCTAATCTTCAACTCCCATTAATGTTCTCACCAACTCACTCTGTTATTGCAAAATAGTTGAGTACTTTCACCGTTTAATCCTGCTGCATGCTTCCTCAAGATCTAAAGAATCTCCTGACATTTTATCTATATCAACAAAAGAAGACCAATAATGTCAACTTTTCAGGACAGAGAAGACAGCTAATTTTACCTAAACTTATACCACTGAATATATAACCACTCAGTTTGTGATGGATTAGGTCCTTTCATTTGATGGAGGTGCTCGGAGGAGTAGAAAATTTACCTCAACCCTGGAACTTCCGAGTTGAAGAAACATGTTGCCACCAAATCATTGTTGAGAAGCATCAGATGAGAGGAAAGCTTCGTGGGCCTTCAGAAGAAGGACAGGACCACCTCCTTCAGCCGGAAACCTGCAAGAAAAGTGCCAGACCGATGATTCCGGCGGAAACCCTCCGACGCTAAGTCAATGACTTGTAGAACAGAAGTTTTCTTTAATGAGAGAGTAGAAATTTCGTTCCCCCCTCCTCGTTGTAAGTCGGGGTCTCTATATACCTGTTCAGAGGTCCCTCTTACCCTTTGTTGATAACAACCGAATCATATCTTTCGCTAAGATCAGCTTCGTAAGTGGGCACACAGCTGCTAAACGAGTGCCATAAGTATCGGCGATGGTTCATAGTATTTCGGTAACCACCCATGATCTTGGCAAAGAGAAACAGGTTGGCAAGCCACGTGGAAATCCTGCGTAAACAGCAATAGGTGATAAAGTTAGTCACGTGTGCCCCAAGGTGTACGTTTGGAGTTGAAGCCAACTATCCCTCGTAGAGCATTAATTATGGAGTCATAGCACTGTTCATGTGCATGACACTGTTCATGTGCATGACACTGTTCACGGCCAAGGGAAAAAAGCCAAGGCCGAATCTGTTCATCGAAAGAATAAGCCAAGGCCGAAGGGGCTAACGTGGCAGCCATAAGAGAATAAGGCAATAAATGCCTAGATGCTCGTGGCCTTTGAGGCCATAAATGCTATAAATACAGGAGAGAATAAGGCCGACGTGAGGTCGACACGAGGCCAACACTAAGGCGCTGTTGAGGCCGGCCATAAATGAGAATAAGGCAATAAATGCCTGGATGCTCGTGACCTTTGAGGCCATAAATGCTAATAAATGCCTGGATGCTCGTGGCCTTTGAGGCCATAAATGCTATAAATATGGGAGAGAATAACTGTTGACGCTGACGCGGCGAGAATAAGGCAATAAATGTTTGGATGCTTGTCACCTTTGAGGCCATAAATGCTATAAATACCAAGACGCGAGTCAAGGCGCTGTTAAGGCATAAATGAGAATAAGGCAATAAATTCCTGGATGCTCGTAGCCTTTGAGGTAATAAATGCTATAAATACAAGAGAGAATAAGGCCGACGCGAGGCTGACGTGGTTGACACCGAGACGCGAGGACGATGCCAAGGCGCTATTGAGGCCAACGCCGACGCGAGGCCGACGCCAACGCGTTGTTGAGGCTGACGCCGAGACCGACGCTGATTTCGGCCGACTTAGATGAGACAGGATGAGGTGACCGCGACACTCTACTCCATTAATTGCTCTCTCATTTCTGCACCATTAAATGCTCTAGCCCATTGACTTGACCACCGGACATTAATGACGGTGGCCCTTAAGAGAACCCACGCAACGTGGCCCTTTTTTTCTTTTGTTCTCTTTCATTATGACGAGACGCTTGTTACAGCTGCGAGCAATGTCGTGGACAAAATTAAATGCCCATTGCGTCTTTCAAAGAAGGCCGAGTAGAGTAGCGAGGCCGCCTAGGAATTAAACCGTTCGGGAAGGCCGCCTAGGAATTAAACCGTTCGGGAAGGCCGCCAAGGATAGCCATCCAAAAATTGCTGTCTTTATTGCCCATGGGGTCAACCGGCCCCATCAAATTCCCCCCACACTCCTGATCTTGTGTGCCCCGTGTTAGCTAAGCGAAAGGAGTGTAGGACTTTCTACCTTCGCATATGCCCTTTCCTATCAACTTCAACTATGATTTCTTCCAGGTGGGGAAACCCTTTTCCTTTGGCGCTGCCTTGTGTAGACGTTTCCATGCTCTTTGGAGCCATGCTTTTTGCCTGTTCAAAAAACTTTTAAGCAAAGTTTGAGGGTAAGTGGGTTACCCTTGACTGGCATCCAGTAATCCTCTCCCTATGCAAAGCCCGGAAGCGGATGCCCGTCAACTATGAGTTGGGGAGTCGGTTTCTCCTAACTGTGAGTTGACTTTGGGTCTTCTACTTGTCATAAAATTTGAAAGTGGGTGCCCCTCAACTGTGAGCTGGGGAGTTGGCCTCTCCCAACTGAGTTGTCTTGGGGCTTCTTGATGGCTAAAGGTGACCAGTAATATGTTGCTGGTACATAATTTAGATAAAGGTCTTATTCGATTGGCCATTGGCCATTGAGGCAGAGTTAGAGCCGCTGTGAAGCCGTTGAGGATGTGATAAAGCTGCTGAAGCAGAGTTGAGGCCGTTGAGAGCCTTTCGAACCCCGAAGAGTGACCCGAGAGTTGCTGAAGTCGTTGGGTTCCTTTTAACCCCGAAGGGTGACCTGATAGTTGGAGAGTCGTCAGGTGCCTTTTCCCTTATGCTGACGATCTTTGTTGCCAACGCTAGAGTTAGTTTTCGGTTTTTGGTGCCGAGCTGGCCTCGGGCTTGAGTGCCGATAGTATATCGGTCTTTGAGTGCTGACCGGAGTTGAGCTTTAGTGCCGATGGTACATCGGGCTTTAAGTGCCGAGCTGGAGTCGGGCTTTGGTGCCGATGGTGACTCGGCTTGTTGCCTTCGTGGAGCCGGGCTTGGATTGCCAACGTGGAGCCGAGCTTGAGTATCGACGCGGAGCTAGGCTTGAGTGCCGAGGGGAGACTCGGGCGTGATTGCCGACGCGAAGTCGGGCTTAGGTGCCGAGGGGAGACTCGGGCTTGAAGTGTCGACGCAGAGTCGGGCTTCTGGTCTTTGGTGCCGACGCGGAGCCAGTCTTTGGTGCCGACGCGAAGCCGATCTTTGATGCCGATGTGGAGCCGGTCTTTAGTGCCTACGCGGAGCCAGTCTTTTATGCCGATGCGGACCCGGTCTTTGATGCCGATGCGGAGCCGGTCTTTGGTGCCGACGCGGAGCTGGTCTTAGTGCTAACGCGGAGCCGGTCTTTAGTGCTGACGCAGAGCCGATCTTTGGTGCTGATACGGAGCCGGTCTTTGGTCTTTAGTGCCAAGCTGGCCTCGGGCTTGAGTGCCGATGGTACATTGGGCTTTTTGGATCTGGTGATACACCAGTCTTGAGATGTCGAGCTGGCCTCGGGCTTTTTGAAGCCGGTGGTACACCAGTCTTCGAGGCCGATGGTACATCAGGCTTTGAGATGCTAACGCGAGGCTGGTCTTGAATGTCGATGCAAAGTCGGTCTTTCCTACATGACATTTTTAAGCATCAATGAAAGAAAAAGTCTTAAGTGCAGCGTACTTAGCTCTTGCGGCACCCTTATTTTTCTTCTGTGGACTCGAACGCTTCCGCCCGCTGGTGGTCTGCCCCCTAGGGAATCAAGTTGGTTGGTGAGCTTTAGCTCATTAAGGAGAATACCTGCACCGCAGCCACTTTTATGGCTCTCCAGCTGCTAGAGTTGACTTTGAAACTAGGCTTGCTCGCCTTCTCTTTTCTCTCCATAGCGTTTGCAGCGATCATTCTCCATGTTATGGACATCATTTCTTTTCCTTCTTCTCTATAGGGAGTTAATTCAGAAGGCTGATCAAGCCTTCCCACGATGAGATCTTTACTGCTGATCCTGCTAACATTGAGCACATTCTCAAGTCTAACTTTTCCAAATACCGCAAGGGTCAGTACAATTACCGCATACTGAAGGATCCTTTTGGTGATGGAATCTTTATAGGGGATGGCGAGAAGTGGTGCCACCGAAGAAAGCTTGCAAGCTGTGAGTTATCGACCAAAGCTCTTTGAGATTTCTATAGTGTTGTGTTCAAAAGAAAGACAACAAAGCTAACAAGAAAGATCTCTTATGCTGTGAATGCTGCAGCAGTAATAGATGTGCAAGATCTTCTGATGAGATCGACTATGGATACGATCTTCAAAGTGGAGTTCGGTGCTGAGCTAGACGCTCTCTTGGGCTCCGATGAGTTCGAGACTCGCTTTAGCAAGGCTTTTGGTGACTTTAACCCCATGGTATTCTAGAGATATGTTGATATGTTCTGGGACATCAAGAAGCTTTTGAACATTGGAATGGAGGCTCAACTGAAGAAGAACCTTGAAGTGAAGAAGAACCTTGGTTCTTCCTAATGCTATGCAAGCATCCTCTGATACAGGAGAAGATTGCCATTGAAATCAAAGAGATTAGCTGCCGCTTTCGCATGGGCTCGGGAGCCAGAGGTGTTGTCGCTCGCCGATGCGAGATACATGGATCCGGCCAAACAGCCGTGGCCGGGATGGTGGCCAAAGCTGGCGATGTCCGTGGGAGGAGTCGGTACGAGCACAGCTTTGGAAGACGATCGTTAAGATGCAGCAGCCATAGCACAGACTTCCATCGCGTGCACACAACCTCGTGCATGCAATCCACCTTTCTTCAATTATATGAATATATTACGTGCATGTAAACCTTACCCAACCAAGGTGGAAGCAAGAGTTAGGAGGAAAAGGAGTTGAGTGAGACGGCTGGGAGCCTTATCCTTGTAGTTGCGAAACTGGCGCTCGTTTGGTCGCTGCGGGGAAAGACCGGGGGCCGCCATGGACTTGAGAGCCGCCTTGGAGGAAACCGGGGCTGCTGTGGAGTCTCGGGCCGCTCGTTTGGTCGCTGCGGGAGAGGCCGGGGGCCGCCATGGACTTGAGAGCCGCCTTGGAGGAAACCGGGGCTGCTGTGGAGTCTCGGGCCGCCGTGGGATTCTCGGGCCACCGTGGGATCTCTGGGGCCGCTATGAGGGGCTTGATCGTTGAGGACGAGAGGCCGCTGTGAGGGGCTGTCATGGGATCCGGAGGCCTCTGTGAGGGGCCATTATGGAGGAAGAGGCCGTCGTGGGATCCGGAGGCTGCCGTGGAGGAAACCGGAGCCGCCGTGATCTGGAGGCTGCTTTGGAGTCTTGGGCCTCCATGGAGCCTTGGGGCTGCTGTGGCCGTTGCGGAGGAAGAGGCCATTTAGGAAGGCCGCCAAGGATGGTCACCTCTGACTGATTATTGAACCTTTGATTGAGCTCCTCTGGCCGCCGGTGCTGTTCATCCAGATGCCCCTTCATCTCATGATTAGGATCCTTCCCAGACGGCTCAAAGGATGAGTAAGGGGAGAAGTGGCTGCTCGAGCAGAAGGTAGGAGACCGCGGTCTCTTGAAAGCTTCACGGTGGTGCTTAGGTGAAGCATGATTGTGACAAGCTTCTCTATGAGAAGATTTTCTGCGGGCGAATCGCTAGCTAACTGGTGCAACTATCATGGAAGATGTGAGAGGCTTTGGCTGCTGCTGAGTGGCCAACGAGCGTTACTTCTACAACTCATGAACTGCTGCATTTAAGGCTTGAACTTGTTGATTGAGGATGGTCAGTTGGTTAATTAGAGCAGCTGAGGTTGATGGTGAGGGAGGAGCAGAGAAAGAGAGAGAGTGGTCCTTTGCTGCTCAGTGCTATGCGGATGCCCCCTGGCATGATTGGTGAAGACCTTCGGCACGCGCGTCACCACCATGGCTATCTTAGAGGGGACAAAGACTTATAGGTTAGGGAGACATAGCTCTCTTTTCTTCAGCATATGCCCCTTCCTGGCGCGCTAATCTGTTGCCGCCAAATCACTGTTGAGAGTGCTAGGTGAGAGGAAAGCTTCGTAGGCCTTCAGAGGAAGGACATGACTGCCTCCTTCAGCTGGGAACCTGCAAGAAAGGTTCCGGACCGGTGATTCCAGCGGGGACCCTCCGATGCTCAAGTTAG
Organism: Calamus simplicifolius; assembly: GCA_900491605.1. Lineage (NCBI taxonomy): Eukaryota > Viridiplantae > Streptophyta > Magnoliopsida > Arecales > Arecaceae > Calamus > Calamus simplicifolius. Next base: position 450,440 of record UESW01005060.1, read on the forward strand.
TGACTTGTAAAACAGGAGTTTTCTTTAATGAGAGAGTAGACATTTCGTTCCCCCCTCCTCGTTATGAGTCGGGGTCCCTATATACCTATTCGGAGGTCCCTCTTACCCTTTGTTGATAACAGCCGAATCATATCTTTCGCTAAGATCGGCTTCGTAAGTGGGCACACAGCTGCTAAACGGGTGCCATAAGTATCGGCCACGGTTCATAGTATTTCGGTAACCACCTGTGATCTTGGCAAAAGAGAAACGGATTGGCAATCCTGCGTAAACAGCAATAGGTGATAAAGTTAGTCACGTGGGCCCCAAGGTGCAGCCATTGGGGCAGAAGATACGTTTGGAGTTGAAGCCAACTGTCCCTCGTACAGTATTAATTATGGAGTCATAGCACTATTCATGTACAAGGCACTGTTCATATGTACAAGGCACTGTTCATGTGCATGATACTGTTCACACCAAAGGGAAAAAGCCGAGGCCGAAGCTGTTCACGATCGAAGGAATAAGTCGAGGCCGAAGGGGCTAACGTGGTAGCCATAAGAAAATAAGGCAATAAATGCCTTAGAGCAAGTGGATGCTCGTAGCCTTTGAGGCCATAAATGCTATAAATATGGGAGAGAATAAGGCCGACATGGTCGAGGCCGACGCCGAGACACGAGACCAACGCCAAGGCGCTATTCAGGCCAACGCAGCGTGGCAGCCATAAATGAGAATAAGGGCTTGGATGCTTGTGGCCTTTGAGGCCATAAATGTTATAAATACGGGAGAAAATAAGGCTGACGTGGTCGAGGCCGACGCCACGCGAGGGGAGGCAGCCATAAAAGGCACTAAATGTCTGGATGCTAGTGGCCTTTGAGGCCATAAATGCTATAAATACGGGAGAGAATAAGGCTGACGCGGTTAAGGCCAACGCCGAGACGCGAGGCCGACGCCGAGGCCGTTGCCGAGACCGACTTAGATGAGGCGACTTGGAGTGCCGAGGCAAGATGTCCGTGACACTCTACTCCATTAATTGCTCTCTCGTTTCTGCACCATTAAATGCTTCAGCCCATTGACTCGGCCACCAAACATTAATGATGGTGGCCCTTGGGAGAACCCACGCAACATGACCCTTTTTCCCTTTCGTTCTCTTTCATTATGACAAGACGCTTGTTGCAGCTGCGAGCAATGTCGTGGATGAAATTAAATGCCCGTTGCATCTTTCAAAAGAAGGCCGAGTAGAGTAGCGAGACCGCCTAGGAATTAAGCCGTTCAGGAAGGCCGCTAAGGATGGCCATCTCGAGAGGATGCCATCCAAAAATTACTGTCTTTATTGCCCATGGGGTCAACCGGCCCCATCAATGTCCCCCACACTCCTGAGCTTGTGTGCCCCATGTTAGCTAAGCGAAAGGAGTGTAGGACTTTCTACCTTCGCATCTGCCCTTTCCTATCAACTTCAACTATGATTCCTCCTAGGTGGGAAAACCCTTTTCCTTTGGCGCTGCCTTGTGTAGACGTCTTCATGCTCTTTGGAGCCATGCTTTTTGCCTGTTCAAAAACTTTTAAGCAAAGTTTGAGGGTAAGTGGGTTGCCCTTGACTGGCAGCCAGTAATCCTCTCCCTATGCAAAGCCCGGAAGCGAATACCCGTCAACTATGAGTTGGGGAGTCGGTTTCTCCTAACTGTGAGTTGACTTTGGGTCTTCTACTTGTCATAAAATTTGAAAGTGGGTGCCCCTCAACTGTAAGCTGGGGAGTTGGCCTCTCCCAACTGAGTTGTCTTGGGCTTCATGATGGCTAAAGGTGACCAGTAATATGTTGCTGGTACATAATTTAGATAAAGGTCTTACTCGATTGGCCATTGGCCATTGAGGCAGAGTTAGAGTCGCTGTGAAGCCGTTGAGGATGTGATAAAGCTACTGAAACAGAGTTGAGGCCGTCGAGAGCCTTTCGAACCCCGAAGAGTGACCCGAGAGTTGCTGAAGTCGTTGGGTTCCTTTTAACCCCGAAGGGTGACCTGATAGTTAGAGAGTCGTCAGGTGCCTTTTCCCTTATGCCGACGATCTTTGTTGCCAATGCTAGAGTTAGTTTTCAGTTTTTGGTGCCGAGCTGGCCTCGGGCTTGAGTGCCGATAATATATCAGTCTTTGAGTGCTGACCGAAGTCGAGCTTTAGTGCCGATGGTTCGGGCTTTAGGTGCCGAACTAGAGTCGGGCTTTGGTGCCGATGGTGACTCGGGCTTGTTGCCATCGTGGAGCCGGGCTTGGATTGCCGACGTGGAGCCGAGCTTGAGTGCCGACGCGGAGCCGAGCTTGAGTGCCGAGGGGAGACTCGGGCTTGAGTGCCGACGCGGAGTCGAGCTTAGGTGCCGAGAGGAGACTCGGGCTTGGATTGCCGACGTGGAGCCGAGCTTGAGTGCCGACGTGGAGCCGAGCTTGAGTGCCGAGGGGAGACTCGGGCTTGGAGTGCCGACGCGGAGTCGGGCTTCTGGTCTTTGGTGCCGATGCGGAGCCGGTCTTTGATGCCGACGCGAAGCCAGTCTTTTATGCCGACGCGGAGCCGGTCTTTGATGCCGACGCGGAGCCGGTCTTTGGTACCGATGCGGAGCCGATCTTGATGCCGATGCGGAGCCGGTCTTTAGTGCTGATGCGGAGCCGGTCTTTAGTGCCGATGCGGAGCCGATCTTTGGTGCTGAGCTGGCCTCGAGTTTGAGTGCCAATGGTACATCGAGCTTTTTTGGATCTGGTGATACACCGGTCTTGAGGTGCCGAGCTGGCCTCGAGCTTTTTGAAGCCGGTGGTACACTGGTCTTCGAGGCCGATGGTACATCGGGCTTTGAGACGCTAATGCGAGGTTGGTCTTGAATGCCGATGTAAAGTCGGTCTTTCCTACATGACATTTTTAAGCATCAATGAAAGAAAAAGTCTTAAGTGCAGCGTACTTAGCTCTTGCGGCACCCTTATTTTCTTCTGCGGACTCGAACGCTTCCGCCTGCTGGTGGTCTGCCCCCCAGGGAATCAAGTTGATTGGTGAGCTTTAGCTCCTTAAGGAGAAATCCTGCACCGCAGCCACTTTTATGGCTCTCCAACTGCTAGAGTTGACTTTGAAACTAGGCTTGCTCGCCTTCTCTTTTCTCTCCATAGTGTTTGCAGCGATCGTTCTCCATGTTGTGGACATCATTTTCTTTTCCTTCTCTACAGGGAGTTAATTCAGAAGGTTGATCAAGCCTTCCCACGGTGAGATCTTTACTGTTGATCCTGCTAACATTGAGCACATCCTCAAGTCTAACTTTTCCAAATACCGCAAGGGTCAGTACAATTATCGCATATTGAAGGATCCTTTTGGTGATGGAATCTTTACAGGGGATGGCAAGAAGTGGTGCCACCGAAGAAAGCTTGCAAGCTGTGAGTTATCGACCAAAGCTCTTCGAGATTTCTATAGTGTTGTGTTCAAAAGAAAGACATCAAAGCAAACAAGAAAGATCTCTGATGCTGTGAATGTTGTAGCAGTAATAGATGTGCAAGATCTTCTGATGAGATCGACTATGGATACGATCTTCAAAGTGGAGTTTGGTGCTGAGCTAGACACTCTCTTGAGCTCCGATGAGTTCGAGACTCGCTTTAGCAAGGCTTTTGGTGACTTTAACCCCATGATACTCTAGAGATATGTTGATATGTTTTGGGACATCAAGAAGCTTTTGAACATTGGACTGGAGGCTCAACTGAAGAAGAACCTTGAAGTGAAGAAGAACCTTGGTTCTTCCTAATGCTATGCAAGCATCCTCTGATACAGGAGAAGATTGCCATTGAAATCAAAGAGATTAGCTGCCACTTCCGCATGGGCTCGGGAGCCAGAGGTGTCGTCGCTTGCCGATGCGAGATACATGGATCCGACCAAACAGTCATGGCCGGAATGGTGGCCAAAGCTGGCGATGTCCGTGGGAGGAGTCAGTACGAGCACAACTTTGGAAGATGATTGTTAAGATGCAGCAGCCATAGCACAGACTTCCATCGCGTGCACACAACCTCGTGCATGCAATCCACCTTTCTTCAATTATATGAATATATTATGTGCATGTAAACCTTATCCAACCAAGGTGGAAGCAAGAGTTGGGAGGAAAAGGAGTTGAGTGAGACGGCTGGGAGCCTTATCCTTGTAGTTGCAAAACTGGCGCTCGTTTGGTCACTGCGGGGAGAGGCCGGGGGCCGCCATGGACTTGAGAGCCGCCTTGGAGGAAATCGGGGCCGCTGTGGAGTCTCGGGCCGCCGTGGGATTCTCGGGCCACCGTGGGATCTCGGGGGCCGCTATGAGGGGCTTGACCGTTGAGGACGAGAGGCCACTGTGAGGGGCCGTCGTGGGATCCGGAGGCCTCTGTGAGGGGCCATCATGGAGGAAGAGGCCGTCGTGGGATCCGAAGGCTATCGTGGAGGAAACCAGAGCCGCCGTGATCTGGAGGCTGCTTTGGAGTCTTGGGCCTCCATGGAGCCTTGGGGCTGCTGTGGCCTTTGCGGAGGAAGAGGCCATTTAGGAAGGCCGCCAAGGATGGCCGCCTCTGACTAATTATTGAACCTTTGATTGAACTCCTCTGGCCGCCAGTGTTGTTCATCCAAATGCCCCTTCATCTCATGATTAGGGTCCTTCCCAGATGGCTCAGAGGATGAGTAAGGGGAGAAGTGGCTGCTCGAGCAGAAGGTAGGAGACCGCAATCTCTTGAAAGCTTCACGGTGGTGCTTAGGTGAAGCATGATGGTGACAAGCTTCTCTATGAGAAGATTTCCTATGGACGAATCGCTGGCTAACTGGTGCAGCTATCATGGAAGATGTGAGAGGCTTCGGCTGCTGCTGAGTGGTCAATGAGCGTTACTTCTGCAACTCATGAACTGCTGCATTTAAGGCTTGAACTTATTGATTGAGGATGATCAGCTGGTTAATTAGAGCAGCTGAGGTTGGTGGTGAGGGAGGAGCAGAGAGAGAGAGTGTGGTCCTTTGCTGCTCAGTGCTATCGGATGCCCCCGGCATGATTGGTGAGGACCTTCGGCACACGCATCACCACCATGGCTATCTTAAAGGGGACAAAGACTTATAGGTCAGGGAGACAGAGCTCTCTTTTCTTCAGCACATGCCCCTACCTGGCGCGCCAATCTGTTGCCGCCAAATCACTGTTGAGAAGCGTCAGGTGAGAGGAAAGCTTTGTGGGCCTTCAGAGGAAAGACATGACCGTCTCCTTCAGCCGGGAACCTGCAAGGCATAGAGGCCAGCATCTCCTTATTCCGCAGTTTTTATACCCTCCGCAAGCAATCAGGTTGGTGGTCATTCACTCCTAGGTCCACTAGGATCCTTAAGTTGTACCTTCCCACCTCCATTAAAGGGTGGAAGGATAAGTTCTTTTTTGCTGATATCGATGGGGTGCGCGGAAGCTGGGGGACACCCAACATTGATGCCAATAGGGATTCTTCTATCCTCCTAAGGGATCGAATGGTATTTGGGCAGCTTCTGACTGCCGATGTCCCTCGATGCAATAAGCTTCTGGTTGATGAAAACCTTCGTCTTGCCGGCCTAATCCCTTCTGGAGGTGAGCACTTGATTACCCACCTTTTTCCTTCTCTCTTTTTTTTTTACTCATCTCTTGTCTTTATAGGGATGACGCCATCGCTTCGCGAGCTTAGGCAGGCGGTCACTAAGAAGAGGAAGGCAGCAGGGAATGAGTCCCTCGCTGAAAGGAGGGCCGTCGCCAAAATCCCAAGGAGGGCCGACGCGGGGAGGGCCAACGCTGGAGGGGCTAGAGTTGTGAAGCCCCTGCGTGCTAAGGTTTTGAAGAAGGCTGACACTAGAAGGGCCGACACTGGGGAGGCCGATGCTAAAAAGGCCAAAGTTGTAGATTCCTCGCACGTATGCGAGGCAGCCAGAGCCCAAGTCGACGAGCCCGCCAAGAAAGATACAGTAAGGGCCGAGGCCGGCGAGGAAGTCGGGCGGAGCCAAATAAGAGAAAGAAGATCACCTTCAGTTCCAGCTCCTCCTGTCATCCTACTCGATCCTTCTCCAGAGCAGGTCGCAAAAGCGCCGTCACCCCCGCCCGAAGCCATGGAGATGGAGCAGGTCCCCGCAACAGTAGGGCCAACTCCAGCAGTTATCATGCCCCCCGTAGGGGCAACAACCAAAGCGCCTCCGCCATCCAAGGGGTCGGAGGCAGCAGAGTCGGAGGCGGAATCCTCCTCCGCGGCCCCCGTGCCAAGGGAAAGGAGGGGCGTCGACCATTCCTTCCAATCACTTTTGGCGAACCACAGCCGCTGGGCCGAGCGGGCCTTAGATGAAGCATCTGTGGTAGAGGTGCAGGAGTTTCTCCGGTATCAAGGGAGAGCCACCTTCTTCCGCGAGGCGTCTGTGGCACATCTTTGGGTAAGCCTTTGCCCCATTATCATTTTCCTCTTTGTTTTGTTTGTTTTATTTTGTTTTTTTTCATTGACATTCCGTCCAGGCACTGAACTCTTTGATCGCCATTAGGGAAATTTGGACCCTGAGTGATGCTACTCTCGATCAGTCGCGGGAGGAGATGCTATCACTCCAGGCTAGAGCAGAAAAGGCAGAGATGGCCTTGGAGGATACCCGGGCCACCTTAAAGGGCGAAGTCGAACCCATCCGGCTGAGAGCTGAGAAGGCAGAGTACGCGCTGAAAGTTGCTCAGCGTCGTGCGACCAACGAGCTGGATAACGCTCAAGCGGCCGAGGAGAAGCAAAGGATGGCCGAGGAGAGGCTAGAGGTAGTAGAATCAGAAATGTGCATTTTGAATAATCGATTGGATTCCGCTTCCATTGAAATAGACGCAGCTAAAGAGGTCACCCGCCAGTCCGATACCAAGATTGCCGACTTGGAGGCGGCGGTGACTGAAGCCAAGATGGAGGCCGTTGAGGCTGGCCGTCTCAAGAGGATGCCATCCAAAAATTGCTATCTTTATTCTTATTGGTTAAAATGAATGTGCCAGTCATGAGCACCATGTATTTGAAATTAGATGGTTCTGAAAGGATGGGATCAGAGCCCACTTAACAGAAGTCACATGCCATAGCTTTATAAAACTCCCTTTTGTCCGTTACCAAGAAAATATATTGATGACCATTGCCAATCAACAACTTAGAACATTTCTGAGCTTTGGCCTATATAGTTACTTTAATGAGGGCAGTGTAACTATTTTATTTTTTATTTTTTAATAGTACAGGCAGATAATCACACCAGTCTAATGCGAGTCAATTCTGATAGGTCAGAAAAAAAGGATTTACTTAAGTACAATAGAACAGGAATCATCCTGTTTCCAAAGCCAAAATCCTGAATGATGGGCTATCCGCCATCCAATCAACCGTCGAGTTGGCTTTTCGATAGACATGATAGAACCGACAACTATTCATATCCTGCAGGGTAGACCATACATCAATGAGTAGAGGGTTAACACAAGCCTAATAATTATATCCCTTCTAAGCCATCGAACAACCATAAAAGAGTTCCCCTCAATGAAGAGACTCTGAGTATAAAGAATTTTAACACCATAAAAAATACCAGCCTACACTACATAAAAAGCTTCATCAAAAAAATAAAAAAAATTAAAAATTTAAATCCATCAGCCGCTATCATTGCTCCATCGGCCCTTTATTTTTTTTTTGCTGGTCCATTCTTCAACTCTAATCTTCAACTCCCATTAATGTTCTCACCAACTCACTCTGTTATTGCAAAATGGTTGAGTACTTTCACCGTTTAATCTGCTGCTTCCTCAATATCTAAAGAATCTCCTGACATTTTATCTATATCAACAAAAGAAGACCAATAATGTCAACTTTTCAGGACAGAGAAGACAGCTAATTTTACCTAAACTAATACCACTGAATATATAACCACTCAGTTTGTGATGGATTAGGTCCTTTCATCTGATGGAGGTGCTCGGAGGAGCAGAAAATTACCTCAACCCTGGAACTTCCGAGTTGAAGAAACCCATCGATCATTAGAGATCTTCTTAAGCCTTAAGTTTTTGTATGACACAATGTTGATATATTAGTCTAGTCTTGATTTTAGAATATGTTTACTGTTTCTTAATTCTTTGAGCTACCAATGTAGGGAACATTTGTTTGATAAACTTTTTTAAGGCCTGTTGAATGTGTAGGCAATTAATATTACCATGAGATTGAAAGAAAAAAAAAAAAAAAACGACCATGGTAACGATTAAGGGGTAGAAAATCGCATAAAGCTATGAATACTAAGCGGGTCGCAAGTTCAACAGCCATATTTAACAAGAGAATACCACCAAACGTTCTTCTTCTTCGTTGAAGAAGGAAAGCAACGAATATTAAATTTAAAAAACATTTGAATTTTGAACGAAACTCAATTCAAGCATCTTCTGATTCCCTAACGCATACGACAAAACACAAAGATCCCAAAAGGCACCGACCCCAAATAACGCCAGAAACAAACGCCTCCAAAAGACACCAACAAAAAATAAATAAATAAATAGAAAGAAAGAAAGAAAGAAAGGAATACGTGAGATCTCAAACCCATTGAAACCGCACGAGCGACCCTTTAGCTTCCACACGTTGACGCATCCGCATCTAATTTCTCTCTCTCTCTCTCTTCATTTTACTTCTTTAACCTTGTTTCCTTTGTCATCTTCGACACGTTGATATGACTTACAAAAAAAATAAAAACCATATTTTCTCTTTATTTTCATGGTTTTTTTTAATATTTAAAAATCTTATTCAAATCGCCCCTTCTCCTCTATCTCCAGGGCGTTGCTCTGATTCCATGAAAAAAAGCCATGGGATTTGATATCATACATGCCCATAATTTTTCCATCGCTAATGGAGATATCATTACAGTGGGACGTCATGATATCCAACAGGTATCCGACACGCAGGGAAGCCAACCCTGTCCCAATCATATGGTTTCCAATACCTTTATTTAGATGGAAAGAAAAGTTGAGAGAAAAGAAAGTTAAGAGAGAAAAATATGAAAGAAACTAAAATTAATCTTAAATAAAAAGAAAAGTAGAAAGAAAAAAAAAATAGAGAAGAAAATATGAAAAAGAAAGCGACGAACCTGACCTAATTTTTTTTTAAAAAAAGTTAAAAAATTTTAAAGAAAAAACTCAAGGATATGCAGAGTCGGCTATGACCGCAGGCGCTTCATATCCCAAACATGTTCGCCAATCTGTCATCGCGTCTGTCAACTTACCATCGCGTCTGCGTGTCAGACTGCCCGAGCTACCGATCTAGCCGCGTATCACGCTGATCACGTACCTAGCCTGCACACCCCATCAGCCAGCTGCGTGCGTTTGATCCGCGCGCATTTTTTTTTTTTTTTCATTTAGATATTGATTTTTTCAAAAAAAAAAAAAATTTAATATATTTTTTAATTATTTATAATAATATTATTATTATAAATTATTTTTTTTTTTTTTTTCCTTTTATTTATTCAAACAAAAAATTTTTTATTTTATTTTATTATTATTATTTATTATTATTATTATTATTATTATTTTCTACGTTCTTTCCCACCATCCAAACATAGCATAAGTTTCGACCCTTTCGTCGCCACTTGCCGACCGAAAAATGTCCCCATCTTTTTTTTTTTTTACAAATGGGTGATCATACAATACGCGTACGAGTCAACCCATAAATATCATAGTACAAAATCTGTTGAAGAAACAAAGGATATGGATCACCTTGCCTTTAACTCCAAAACCCTGAATAATGAGCCGCAGCCACCCAGTCAGCCGCCGAGTTCGCTTCTCGATAGATATGTCGAATCTGTGCTCCCTCGGCCTCCCTCAAAATCTTCCATATATCATGTAATAGTGGATTGATAGGGGCTTGGATATCCCTATCCTTCTGTATCCACCCAATAATAGTCATAGAGTCATCTTCTATAATCAGGTTATAAGCATGAAGGATCCGAACCGCATAGAAAAGATCCATCCAAGCAGCATAGAGCTCAAACATAGGAATAAAGAAATTCAGGCTACCAAAACCATCAGACGTCAGTAGATCACCCTCAGTCCCATATACGACGAAGTCGAAACCAGCAAGACTGCTTCATATGTTTCCATCAAAATTGATTTTGACATACCTCGAGGAGGCTTCTCATAAATGAAAACCGTGTGCGGATTAAAAAAAGCAAGCGGTAAGATGTTCGGCAAATGAAAGGCCGAGTGGTTCGGCATTTCTCTCGCAGCCGCAAGAACCCACCCACCGCGGCACGCATGTCAGCAGGCTCTCGATCCACGGCTTTAACTGCAACGGTGCGAACGGCGCGATGTTTATCCTGATATTTAATATATGACCACGTGGCGACTGATGGATGGGATATTTCATGCCCTCATCAATCCGTTGCACGACTGATGGACGACTGAAACGATTGCCATCGTACATGAACAATCAGTAAAGCAGTTGAGAGGCACGATTCCAAATACGTCATCGTCGAAGTAGTTCTAAATATCCACAACAAATCTCAAGTGGAATGTGGATGGCATCATTGGTTTTTGGATGGTTATCATGGATTCAGCACCTACCAAAAGGATGAGGCCATGATTGAAATGGATGCATGTCATCAGCATCTCCATGCAGCCAGTCTAAGCCGGAATTGAGTCTTTGATTTTATATATCTATTCTGTAGCATGATGTGATGATGTTACTATTTACATTCAGTTATACTTTCAATTTATGTTTTTTTAAACTTAATAAAAAATTATTGATTAATTTGATTAATCTATCATGCCAACTCGATTGGCTCTCAGGAACTGATGAGTTAATTATATTGGCTATACCTATGTCATACATAATATAATATAGCAAGGCATGCAATACTATTGCACTGTATTTTATAAATAAATCAATGTTTTAAATTAAGAATTGTTCAATAGCTATGTTCTTTTTTTTTTTTTTTTATAATCAAGAATTATGGATTAAAGGAGATATTATTGGATAGTTCATTGCAAAAAAAAAAAATCTAGAACTGGATTGTTATAGTATAAGAGTGTCTTCCTTATTTTCTTAAAAAATATAAGTATTATTTTATACTTCTTTTTTTTACCTAAAGTAATAGAAAATATGCCTTTGAACCGCACTTTGTTTTTAGAAAAGGGGAATGAAAAAAAAAAAGAGGCAACATACATTGTTCACTTGCTAATTATATACTTCTAGGAGCTAATGAAGTTCCACATGATTGTGGCAATTGCTAGGAAACAAAAAAATTAAAATTTTGATTTCTAAACTCAGAAAGTAAAATAGATTTAATTTTTTAATTAAAAATTTTAATTTTTCTAGACCCTTGGCAAACAACCAAATATATTATATATAAAAATTTGCACAAACAGTAGAGGATCTAATGTAGATATCACCTTTGTCAAGTAGGTCAAAGATACAGTAAATACCAATAAGCAAAGTAATTTCATGAAAAAAAAAATCATTAGTTTGAGATTCATTTATTTCACCTAGCTGAACATATTAGTCTTTTATTAAGAAAAATTTAGTTGTTGACCCAAGAAATAAGTTGATAACCTTCACAGATTGTACTTACAAACTAAATCGATGTAGACTTGCCAATGCAAATTTAGCAGAAACTTATTGTTTATTTGTTTCAACAGCTTTATGATTATTTGGATGCTAATTTGCCAGCCATGATAAATTAATTTTTTAAGCAACTTTGGTAGTCAAGGGCTCAAACAATGCTATTCCTCTCAATAAAGTTTAACCCTGCATCTTATACATCTTTTGCACAAAATGTATCCTATGCATGATGTAAATTAAATGAAAATTGTCAATTAATATCTAATCACTGATGAAAATTTTTATTGGAATTCAGAGAAATCTTAGAGCCTTATCATACAAGGTCACCATCACAAATTAGACTATGCCATCAATCTATGATTCTTGCTATAAAATGTTAAAATTGTTAGAAGACCTGAAGAAATTTTGACTCATTTTCTTTGTGTAGGCAACCATATCATTCTAAATTAGTTTTTTGTTTCAATATCCTAATATTGACCAGCAATTAGCTAAGTGGTTAGAAACTCTCTTCTACCAAAATTTACTGAACTTGTTGTTGGGGAGCGTGGAATACCTCCAAGATCACGGCTATAGCGTATATGAGTAATACAAAAATCTTTTACCGTTCTAACCTATTAGTATAAGATTATACCTTCAGACTTGAACGCTGGAACACTTCGATTTGATTGCTCGACCTCAACCTTTTAGCCTTCTGCCGTATTCCCGAAATACCTTCTTCTCTCACAAGATGGTGGGATCTTTCTCGGCCGACCTAGGGTTTCTTGTTTTTTTTTTTCTTAAAACGTTAACCCTAGCAACCAATTGAGAGGGTATTTATAGGGCTACAACAGGAACCAAATAGGAAAATATGAAAAAAGACTTTCCACGTAATTAAATCTCCTAATCCTATCCCGGGTTAGGATTCAATTTCGTAAATTATAATTCATTCCACTAAAGAATTATAATTGTACTCCTAATCACATTCGAATTTATATTTTCGAGCCTTAATATTAAATACTTATTATCTCCCCACGTTAAGATTACAGATATCCACCAATTAAATTTAAATACTGACAATATAATTTAATTGGCTGTTATTATCCTTGAGACTTATCCACTTAACTTATTTGATGTATCGGATTTAAAATCCACTTGCAAGATTTGATACAATCAAAACTTATAAGCTTTCTCAAGAGAATATCATCAATCCAAATTAACAGGACGTGGATTCCTTCAACTATTAATATTCACCATATATAATGTTATTGTCCAACCCACTGAGTTTATTGACTCATATAGAATCTCACTCTATGTGTAATCAAAACAATAATCACTACATACACGTGTCTAGAAATAGAATTCAGATTAAGAGCATAAGTAATCATAATATTCATGAGTTTTAAATTATTTTATAAAGTCAATATAAAATAATCAACTCAACTGGGTCCTGTTCAATACACACAAAGTGTACTAGCACAAATAGTTAGAATAAACGATTCCCCGTAGTCAAGACAGACCTACTAAAAATTTGTGCTACAGTTCTACTGATGGTGTGTCCAATTCCATCTAAAACTGTGAACAATAAATTTGTATTCCAAAAGAACCGATGATCTAGTCTTCTGTGTGTAAGCCGTACTCTACACACTAGATCAAATACTCTTTGTAAATACTAGACACATGCACATATATATAGTAAATGGCACACATTGCTCAAAATGAATTCTCATTAAAATGTAAAGACATAACATAAAGCATATCTTTTAGTCTATATCTCTATCACTTGTTGAGATCATCAAATGGTTTCAATGAAGCAAATTGAAGAAATGCAAGATGCAAAGCTTGTTATATATGTAGAGGCTTGTAAATTTTGTCACCTTTGATGATTGGCTTTAAAATTTGTAGTACAAAACCATGCATATCATCTGTTAATAGAGCCCTAGAAATAGCTCAAGTTGATTTTACCTCTGGGGAACCAACTTTGTGCTCATGATATTCAATGATGGATAATGCTTATTTTTAAATGCATACATCAAATTTTGAGCTTTACAAGTAGAGGTGCAGTGTGCTCTTAAAAACAAGCTTTCCATGTCAAATGATCATATCCGTTTTGTACTACTAGCATTAGAAAGTAACATAATGTTTGTGTAGAATTAAAGCAATATTACTTCTAATATGACCAAGATTTCTTTTAATATTTTTGCTATAGTATCCTAAACAATTTTCTTTTACTTACTATATATTCTACTAAAATCAACATTAAGAAAATGTGACTAATTTTTCTCTTAGGCATCAACTTTTATTTTCTTTAGCTAGCAAATAAATCAACATCTTGATTCATTTCAGTTCTAATCATCCACCAGGATGGTCTGAAATATCACCTATATAAACTTTTTTTTGGTTTTTTTCCCCTTGATAGAAGCTTGGCTCAAAGCCAAACATGCCTTTTAGCCTTTCTCTAATGAACAATCTAGCTTAACACATGAGCAACTAGATGCTTGTGAATTAAGATGGTTGTTGAGCCTCCTTTATGGTTGGCAAATGACTTGGATTGTCTGTAACGTAGACCTAACCTGCTTTCTATATCTTATAATTAAGCAGTATTTTTTTTTGTTAAAAAAGTTATAAAGATAAATTGATATTCAATTCTTTAATAGGTTGAACTTTAACATTTAGCTTTCATGAATTAATTATATAACATTTATCTTTTATGAATACAATTATTATTTTATACATAATTATTATATGATAAAAAAGATTAAAAACTAAAAAAATTAATATTAGGCGTCAATTGGTTGGCCATAAGAGACTGATAGTTTTTTTTTTTTTTTAAACCAACAAATAACATTTTAGGATGAGTCAAGTTTGATATATTATAATATAAAAATCGAGTAAGAATAAGAGGGCATAAGTCATCCTATTTTCAATTTCAAGGTTCAAAATGATGGGCCACACAGATAGCTACCCAATTAATCACTGAGTTAGCTTTTCAATAAATATGTCGAATCTGGGCATTATAAACATGATCAAGCATAGTCTAAATATTGCAAATTAAGGGATTAATAAGCAAAAGATTATCATAGTCGAAATCAATAAATAATCGTAATAAAATATTTCTCGATAATAAGGCTATGGGCATAGTTGTTAGAACCGGACCGAACCGATCGGTTGGATCGGTTGAACCGGGATCCGAAGGTCAAATCGATCCGGTTCTAACATAAAATCGGATGCATAAGTGATCCGAAATAATCTGATTACTCGTGAACTGATCAATCTAATTTGAACTGAATTGAATCATGAATTTTATTATCAGATTAATTTTAAATTTTTTATTAAAAATTAATTTTTATTAATATAAATATATTTTTATATTACGATTAAATAAGTGACCCGATGATTCGAGCCGTTAATCGGGTTAATGTTCGACCGGGGGTCTGGCAACTATGCCTGTGGGTGCCCAAGAGACTGATAGTTAAAAGTTAAGGTTACATCAATTAAAAAAATATAATATTCTTACATACATGGTGCTCTTTGGCGGTCCCTCGAGGAATCTTCCATCCTAGATTCCTCTCTTGCACGACACGCTCTTATCCATTATCCATATAGCCCAATCGACCAAGGGCCGTCGCGATCACAAAAAACAGACAATCAGATGCCATTCATTTCTCCTCAAGTGGTCCCAGATCGCACAGCCGTCCGATTAAAAATAAGCCCACCAAAAACGCCTCAATAAATTAACAACAACAAAAAAAAAAAAAACCAAAAATATCGCCTGCCGAAACCGTCCACATGGCGGCGGGATGGCCGTGGCGCACGGTATCTTATCCGAAGTCGCGAGACAAGGGACGGAAACAGAATAAACGGAGAAGATGATTCCAACTTTAAACGCGGACGGTCGATCTCCATGAAGAGCACGGCGGACACCGTGGACCCTTCTTCGCGAGCCCACCCGTACAATTTCGGATAAGCTTCAGTTGACGCCACGCGGCGAGATCGTGGACCACCCATTTATCGTGGTGTTGCACGTGTCGACATCAGCGGACCTAATGGGAAGCCGAGGCGGCAAGGAACGGGCATTTAAGTCGGGCAGCTAGCACGAATTAACCATTTAAATAATTAAATTATAAAATCATTTAGATAATGCAGACCAACGCGATCTCTTAAAAATATGGATGGATGGTCGAAATAAGAAATAAGAAATAATAAAATAATAAAATCTTTCTAGAGAAGTCCGAACTGGACGAGAGGATAAGCTCATGAGCGGATAAGGCCCTTCTCTCCCGACCCCACGTTTCCTCTAATCTCTGTGTCAAATTCATTGATTTGGCAACTAACAACTGTTAATTAGTAGGCTAATTATAGGATTATCATGGAAGAAATGGTACTCTATAAATAACTCCTGCCGTTGTTGCAAGTGGGCTCTTGTGCTTATCATCTCATCTCATCTCCTATCTTTCTTCTCTCCAGCTGGGGGAATCGTTCTCGGGCGATCGGAAGATTGTGGCCGTCCGTTCGGTGTGCCGTGGTTGTAGGGGGTGTAATTGAGCTTGGGGCTGGTCTGGTCGCCGGGAATCTTTGGCGGTCGGAGGGATGTCGATCGCGCTGGAGAGGCGGAGTGGGATCGGAGGGTCGGGATTCGGCGGGGGAATCTCGTGCTTCCCGATCTACGACTCGCCGGAAGGGCGGCGGGTCGATCCGCCGGCGGAGGCGGGGAGGGGGGAGGAGGAGGGGAAGGGAGAGTCGTCGTGCAGCTCGTCGATTGGGCGGAATAGTGATTGCTTGGCGGCGGGATCGGGATCGGACGGGGAGGAGTCCGGGGAGACGGAGGTGCAGAGCAGGTATAAGGGGCCGCTGGACACCCTGGACGCGCTGGAGGACTCGCTTCCGATCAGGTATCACCGCTTGATCCCTGGGTTTTCTTGGGATCTATTGGCTCTTTTTCCCATTTGCGGTTCAAAGTGGTGTTTTTGGTTCTCGGGCTGAGGTTGTAATCTCTTGAGAGAGAGAGAACGATGGATCGAAATACGGTTTCAAAAGAATTGTCAAGAGAAGGATGCATTTTTTATATATTTTTAAATCTTTGCAGATAGGCTAAAGATTGGTTATGACCTTGATTTGTTGTCTCTTTCTCTCTCTCACACGCACTTCTTTTAAACTTCTGTTAAATTTTTTTTGTGGTTCTTGGTGAGATTTTTTTTTTCCCCACATAAGGAATGCGATCAAATAAATTATAAGGAATGAGAATTCGCAATTAGTGCGATAATTTCGGTGTGTTTGCTGATAATTCTGGAAAAAACCAACTTTTTCTTTAGATTTGAATCATTTGATAGGTTTTCACTGCGAATTTGGACAATTGAGTCTTGAATATGGTTGTTTTTGGTAGATATCATATATGTAGAGCAGGCTTTAGCATTAAAACTCCAAAATTGCTCATGTTCTGAGTTGCATTGATATATATATATATATATATATATATATATATATATATATATATGAGAGGTGGATTGGGAACTGGTCAACTGGTCAGTTCTGATTGGATGATGGGGTTTTCGGTTGATCCGAGCCATTGAGTGTCATCTTCTACCTCTAAACTATTTACATGCCAAAAGTCATGTGATTTGGAGACAATTAGCATATGCATCAAGTGATCAAAGATATCCATTTTTGATAACTTGGTGTCTGTTTCTCTCTTCAACTAGAAAGAAAGCCAAGATAGAAGTAAGAAAGTAAAGAAAAAAAAAAGAGAGAGAAGATAATTTGTTGAGGATTTCTTATCAAATAGAAAGCCTTTTTGGGTACACATGGAAACCCATTGAGATGTAATTCTCTATTTTCAATTCAGTCATGTAGTAGGCCTTGCCTGTTCCTTTTGCATCTTACAATGGGGGGCGTAATTGTTAGCTGCTGACAGTTGATATCTTTTTCTGTAATTTCTGGCTTTAATTTATGAGATGCTTGTGTTTGCATGGATTATGTTGGTTGTGATGGTGTGCTTTTGCCAAAAGCTAGATGAATAAAACCTCCATGCACATCACTGGAGAGTGTATGTTAGAGATTGTTTAGGAAAATACTTCGTTGAGATGGAATCTTGGAAATAGGTCTGTCTCCTTGGTGATAAATTAGTTGGCTGTAATGTTTTGACTTTCTAGTAAATGGTTGCGATGCAGTGTGTCACATGAGATGGTGGTATGGAATTTGTCATGTGATGTTATTTTTATTAAATACAAAGCGCCGATTCACAGCTCACAGGCTGGCAAGGCTTCTGCCATGTAATGTTCCATTCTTCTCATCAGCATGATTCTTACTTAATTTGCATGTGATTGTGCTGTTGCTCTATCACCTCAGAACCTAATTTGACATTGAGAGATTTTTATCATGAAGAAATTAGAAAGTGGGCTGCTGTTGAGAACTGTAGTATCAAATGATTAGATGGAGCAGAATGCATTGTGTCATGCAGATGCTACCTAAAACTCATTCAATTTTTTCGCTCTGTGAATCTCATTTTAGTTCACCTTGCAGTCTTGCTATATTTAATGCCTTGTTCCTTCTTATGATAATTAAAAAAAAAAAGAGAGAGAGATATTTGATCCTTCAAGTCTCTAATGCATTGAGCTGTGCATAATTTGATTTGGTAAGTTGCAAAATTTTGTCGTGTGGATGATATGCCATATTCAGTGTCGTTTAAAGTTACAGCCGAATGAAAGGTGACCAATCAACTGAAAATGTCTGGATCTGTACTGAGTTCTTATCCGAATGTGGATAATAGCTGGTGTCACTGTCTTTCATAATCAATTGTTCAAATCATGTTACAGCCTTATTGTTATTAACTACTTGTCTTTTTCTTTGGCAGGCGTGGCATATCGAATTTCTACCGTGGCAAATCCAAATCTTTCGCAAGCTTGGCGGATGTGTCCTCATTTTCCTCTGCCAAGGACCTTGCCAAGCCAGAGAATGCTTACAACCGCAAGCGCAAGAATCTTCTTGCCTTCAGCATTATGTACGACAGGTCTCAAGATAATGAGCTGAGAAGCATGGAGGGTGGCATTTCCAAAAGACCTGCCATTTCCAGCCGATGCTCATTGGCCTCCACCATCTCGACAAGCAGCTCCAGGAGCAATGGCAATAGCAGTGAAGAGGAGCATGAACCATCTCGGCTTCTCCCTCCCCGTTATCCACGTAGCAAAGCCACTGCCTCTGTTGCCGTAGCTTCATTTGATTCTTCCCCACCAGAGAAGCTCCCTTTGCCAGTGAGATCATTTTCTTTGACAGATCTTGAAGGTGTGGTCAGTTCAAGCTCAACCATTAGCCCCAGGGAAAAATACAAGAGGAATTAATAATTCAAAGCATATTTTTTTTCATTTTCCTTGGTTGCTACTGTCCCTATGTTTTGGATCATGGGTTTTGGTGGCCAAGATGGCAATATCAGAATGTTGGTGGTGGTGGTGGTGGTGTTTTTTATACAAGCTGGGCTCTTCTTTGTTACTCTTTCTGTTTGAGCTGGTAATCAAAATGGCGTCGCTTGGCTTCTTTCTATCTGGTGCTTTGTGCTTTTCCTTTTATGTTCATAGTTTTTATGATGTTACGTTTAGTCACCTCTTGTTTCAGTTGGATGATCCCTGCTTGCTTCGGTTAACGCAGCATGAATTCTAGGTGGAGGCCTGTGATATCCTTTTCAGAAATTTGGGTTTGACACATTTTTTTTTTGGGCATGGCATTGGGATTTTGGAGGAAGTTATGCTACGTACTGCATTCATCCTCCCTATGTAGTGGAAATCATAGAGGGTACTAGTTTCGTAGGTGTTTTTCCCCGGCAGACCTGAAGGGATATTGTTGCATCTATTTCTGAACGGAGTTGGGTTTCGCTCCATCTGGTTTTAATTGAAAGAAATTTTTTGTTGGATTTGGCAGGCGATCTCTTAGATGAACTTTAGGTTGCCTTTGGTAGCTGATAATTTATCTAAATTATTGATAATTTAAATAAAGTTTATCAGATAACTCGATAATTATGTTTGGTATTTTTTTAATAGTAATTTATCCTGCATGAGAGGAAAGGTGATCCTGAAGAAGAAATTCTAGAGCCTGGAAAGGTAAGGAATTCTAGAGCCTATCTGATAATCCTATCAGATAACTATATTTAGTATTTTTTTAATGATAATTTATTCTGCATCAGAGGAAAGTTAATTCTCAAAACGAATTTTTGGATATATTGTAATCTAACAATTTTTTTTGATAAATTTTTTTTTTTCTTTCTTTCTTTTTTTTTTTTTTTTAACCGATAAAATTATTCTTGTCTTTTCTTTTTTTTTTTCTTTTTCTTTTGTCTTGTGGACGTTTTTTTTTTCTCGAATGAATTATTCAACTTTATTTTTTGGTGATTTTTTTTTTTTTTTTTGTATTATTCGTTGTGCTTCGTGAATCCGAACCTCTTGTTATGCCCTTCCTACCTTTTTTTTTTTTTTTACTTAAACATGTGAGCATGGAACCTCTTATCTTTCCATGCATTTTGTAAAAAAATAAAAAAATAACATTTTTAGCAATATCCCCTTTGGCAATGTAGTAATTTAAAATTGATAATATCTAATTATATTACCATTTAAAATTTTAAAAATAACTTACATTTTGCTATGATACATTCATGTTAATATATCAATTATTCTATTAATCTTAATAATGTCATATAACAATATTAAAAATAAATTATTTTTAAAATATAATAAATAAATTATTGTAATTAAAAATTAAGAATAAAAAAATTAAATAAATGTTTGAAGATTAAAAATATTTTTAATCTTAAAAAAAATTAAATATATATTTTTAGTTATATATAAATATTTTACATTTTTATGATGATCTTACAATTTATCTAAAAATATATGCATCTTTCAAGTTGATAAAATAAAAAATAAAAAATATTTTAAAGATAATTATACATCCATCTTCTTCAACTAGCATCCTTTCAATTCAATTTTTTTATCATTAATTATTTTATATATTTCTTTGATGTTTATAATATAAGATCTTAAATATATTATGAATAATTTTTTTGGCATCAACTCATTAATTTATTTAATAATGTAAAAAAGCCTACATAGTAGATCATCAAATTTAGGCGTTGTCATTTATAAATACAATTTTTTTTAAATCAAATATATAATATATATAAATTTTTAATAGATTTGATTTAGAAGTATTTTAAGAATTTGATGTTATATGATTAGTAATATATTTGTCATAGTAATTTACTATAATATTACTGATCGTTGACAATCTAATAATTTATTTTACTATTTAGGATTGTCTGGTAATATACCAAACATAACCTTAGAGTTGCAAGGGAAAACTTCGAAGAAGGCTACTATTTGTGCATCAGAAGTCTTTTAATCCATGCGACGACCTCAAATAAGCTCTCAGGGTCAAGGAGATCTCTGGTAAGATGGATGGTCGATATCTGGTTCACGATATCGATCGGGTTTAGATGGATGGTCGATATCTGGTTCACGATATCGGTTGGGTTTAGAAGATCATCTGTCTTGGGATCTGAACTTAGGTTTTCGTAGGAAGATTGGCTGTGGTTGTTCGTTCGGATCCTATACCTGAATCAATCGGATTGAGTTTAGATAAGGATGTATTTGGAACTTTAAGGTAGTGTTTGAAATAGAGGATAAGAGGGGATATCCATTGGATATCCCCTCTTATTTCCAAAAGCCATAACTATAAGGGATAACAGAGAATAAAGTTAACCAAAGGGATAATCCATGGTTAACCATGGTTAACCATGGGATATCCCCTCAATTTATTCCCTAGAGAATGCAGGAAGGTTATCCCTCCAAATAAGAGTAAAAAAGGTTATCCTATGGATTTACCTTTTTGCATTTGATATGATCAATGGGATAGCCAAGGGATATCCCTAGGGATAGCCAGGGGATAAACTCTATTTCGTACACTTATCTATGGATAATATTTTTCCTATCAAACACTACATAAAGACCTATCGGATTTGTGATGAAGCTGACTTCTAACACGTATAGCGTTCTTAAACAAGAGACAAAGCTAGGTGATGGCAACTAAAATATTATCCCATGCACTAAAGTTAAATCAAATTTGTAATTTAGATAAACAATATATTTGTTGCCGCTGAAATCCGTCCTTCGACTCGGGCGCGGTCGATCTCCAGGAAGAGGGGGGCGGACCTGCAAAAGAAGCCCACACGCGGAGGGACGCTGGGGGTGGTCCTCCGCGGAAGACCCTCCGACGCTCAAGTCAGTGGAGAAGAAATTGACGATCAACCAGACAGTGAGGAGGTGGATCTCTCCGGGAGACCTCTCCGGGGTGGCCAATCGGAGGCTCCAAAGGGCAGGAGCGCCGACGAGCTACCGGCGAGAGCAGGAGAGTGAGAGTGGGGGTGTAAGCGCGCAAGTGTGCGTACAGAGTTGCGTACCTGAGGGAATCTGCGATTATGATATTTATAGACTGCCACCTGGATCGTGAGCGCCTTTTGGAAGGTCCGGAGGTTGTTATGATACGGAGACAGACAGAATCAGGCCGTTGCGGGGCCGTTAGGGTCCGTACCCTGTTTGTTTTGGTATCGATGGCTGGGAGAGCTCCTTGGTGTCTCGAGATCGGGTTGAGTAGGCCTGGGGCGGTTACGATAGGCTTTAGGCCACGTTCCGATATGATTCCTTGTCTAGGATGCCGCTCAGGTAGGTTCGGGCTCTCCCGCGTCAGGTTCCGCGGAGGTAGATGTTAGGTTGTGGATCGCTCGAAGGACCGAGCTACGGAAGCCCGGAGGAGGCCGAGCTACGGAAGCCCGGAGGGGGCCGAGCTACGGAAGCCCGGAGGAGGCCGAGCTACGGAAGCCCGGAGGAGGCCGAGCTACGGAAGCCCGAAGGGGGCCGAGCTACGAATGCCCGGAAGAGGCCGAGCTACGGAAGCCCGGAGGAGGCCGAGCTACGGAAGCCTGGAGGAGGCCGAGCTACGGAAGCCCGAAGGGGGCCGAGCTACGGAAGCCTGGAAGAGGCCGAGCTACGGAAGCCCGGAAGAGGCAAAGGGAGGAGGTCAGCCTTAGCCGCCTCGCACGGACATTAATGCAATGATGATTTTACCCCCAACACATGCCCTCCAC
Source organism: Calamus simplicifolius (assembly GCA_900491605.1). Taxonomy (NCBI): domain Eukaryota; kingdom Viridiplantae; phylum Streptophyta; class Magnoliopsida; order Arecales; family Arecaceae; genus Calamus; species Calamus simplicifolius. Next base: position 473,047 of record UESW01005060.1, read on the forward strand.
TCCCTAGTTCGAAGCGTAGGTTCGGGCGTAGGGAGTACGAGTTTGAATGGCGCGTCTTGAATGGGACGTCTTGATTTAACTGGCTTGCGCAATGATGCCTTAATTAATGCGGCATGGCCGTCTTGCCTTCGGGGCTAAGGCTCCCTCGCGAGCGACGGCTGGGATTGTGCCACGCCCCGAATCCCGATCGATTGGGTGTTTGTCGAGGCGATTTCGAACGCCTGGGATGGGACGCCCCGCATCTTCGGGGCGGCCTCCTTGGCGGAGAAGCGAAGTGATGGCCGCATGGTGTGTATATATATACATATTGTGCATGCGCACTTGGCGTCTTCTCCCTTTGCTTCCAAGTGGGTTCTGGTCTTTCATCTTCTTCGACGCTCATTGCTTTTGTTTGGTACCTCTTTCAATGGCGATGAGCCCAGACGATGTGGCCTCCGAGATCGTTGCTGAGGACTTGGGGAGGATTCATCAACGGTATGGCTTGCCCTTGGACATCGTCCTACGGGCGCCGGAACCCGAAGACAGGGTTACCCGAGATTTAGAGTCCGGGGTCTTCATCTACGAAGACAGTTTGAAGGCGGGTCTTCGTTTTCCTCTCCATCCCCTGGTGAAGGAGATCATGACCCACTATAACATCAGCCCGTCAATGGTGGCTCCGAACAGTTGGCGGAATGTCATCGGGTTCATCTCGATGTGTCACCAGATTCGGATCGTTGCCACCCTTCCCCTTTTTTGCGCCTGCTACCACCTGATTCCCAGGAGGAGATAGGAGTGGCCGTACATCGGGCCCCGAAAATCCTTCAACGTAATCGCGGATAAGCCCTCTTCCATCAAGGGGTGGAAGAGTCGGTTTGTCATTGCGGAGGGGAACGTCGGCTCCGACTTCCCTCGGAGATGGGGGGATGTTGTAAGGGATGCGGAGACGCATCCGGCCTTGTCGGCGCAGGAAGAGGAGGACTTGGACGTCCTCCGCAACGGGCAGGTGTTTTCGGCTAATGACCTGCTATCGGAGGGGGCCCTCTTCGCAGCCGGGCTCAGCCCCCTGGACCCGCAAGGTGAGTCCCTTTCGTGTCGTGTATCTTTTTTGATCGGTGTGCTTGATTCTGAGTATGTGTGCTCTATTCTAATAGCCGCAAGGTCGGCGTTGTCGAGCCTCTCCAAGAGAAAGAGAGGGAAGCGTCCTGGGGAAGGTAGCGGCGCGGACAGCGGCCGGCCCGTAAAAAGGGCTCATGCTTCCGCAAGGAGTCCGCCGGATGCCGGGGCAGTTATGGCAGAAGCGCCGGGGGCGAAGGAGAGCCCGGAGAGGGCGGTTATGGCCTCCGACCCTCTCGTGTTGGAGATTTCAGATAGCTCGGATGAAGCTCCGTCGACTCGCCAGACCGCGTTCCCCCTGAAGGAGGAAACGGCGGCGGATCCGACGGAGGCGGCCATCCCCGAGGGGGCCATTGTCCCCGCGGGATCACCACCGGCCCCAGCAGGAGAGGGGGAGGAGACGGTCGTAGCTGGAGAGGTTCAGGGAGAACTCTCCCTCGGTCCCGCTGCAGAGGGGTCCGGAAGCAGTGGGGCGGGCCAGACCGAGACTTCAGGGGAGCCTGCGGAGGAGACGCAAGCGGTGGAACAGGCCGGGATTTCGGAGGGTCCGGCGGTGGAGACACAAATGGTGGTCATCGAGGAAGGGGCATCGAAGGAGGGGACGCAGCAAGGCGGGAGCCCCGTATTGGGAGCTTCTTCGAGAAAGGTTTTGGGGAGGCTGGCGCTTGGGCTGGCCGAAATATCTGAAGAAACCCAAGCCAGGGCCTTGACGGAGGAGGCGGGGAGATTGAAGGCCTCTCAGGCGGAGGCCGCCCAGGCTGGTCGTTCAGGCGGGGTTGGCTCATTCGGCAGCTCGGACGCTAGTATCGAGGAGGCGTTCTCTGCCATGATAAGGTCGGCCCTGTATCCGGGTGCGGATCCTTCGGCGGACAAGTTTGCCGACCTGGGGCTGGTCGATGCTGCGTTTGGGCAGCAAGGCGTGGCAGAGAGTATCCATCTTCTTCCCGACATCGATAACACAACCTTGATGAGGATGACCCGGGCCTATGCCTCGCGGGTGTTATTTTTCTTGTGCGATAGACGTTTCTCGATTGATCCCATCGCAGCCTCTTATTCAATTTTTGCCTTTGCAGAGTGTTTTGCTTTCCCGGGCGATTTGCTAGCGCTTGAGTTTGGCGACGGGGCCAGTGTCCAGGCTCGGAGGGAGAATGTCGAGCTCCAGTCGCGGCTGAAGGTGTCTGAGCAGTTCGAAGAGCTTATGGACACGATGGATAGGAACTTGAAGGGGCAAGGGCGGCACACCAGGTCGCCCTGGCTGAGGTGTCCAAGCATAAGCGCAGGGTAGAGGAGTTAGAGGAACTCCTGGCGAAGAACGACAATGCGTGCTTGGAGTTGGCCAGAATTGAGTCAAAACACTCCGCAGAGGTGGCAGCGATGCGGCGGGAACACGGCAAAAGTATGAGCCGGCTGGGGGAGAGGCTGACGAGGAAAGAAGGCGTTTGGCGAGGATGCTCGGCGAAGTGGAGGAGCGACTGAAGCGCCGTGATAGCGAGATTGCCCATTTGAAAGAGGGCGCTAAGTGGGACCAGAGAACGATAGCTCGGGTGAGCGACGAATTATCCCAAGCCCGGAGGGATATCGAGGCCAGACAGCTGAAGATCAGCGCTCTGCAGGAGAGGGTCGAGCTGGTACGGGCTAACAGGTCGAGAGCCAGGAGTGAGGCAGAAGAGATGGCCAAAAGGTTAGCCGAGCGAGAGGCGGAGGTACGCTCTTATTTTTCCCCCTTTTTGTTTTTACTACTGGGTTCTCGCAGTGCCGATTTGATTTTGGATCTTTCGGATGGCAAAGATGGAGTCGGAGGTTCGGGCTCTTCAAGGTGAGCTCGTGTCCGCTCGCAGTAGGAGTTCGGAGCTCGAGACGCGGGTTAGTGAGCTCGAGGAGCAAAACGTCGTCCTGAAGGCCCAGGTGATCGAGGCTGAGAAGCAGACAGCGGAGACCAAGACGCAGCACACCATACTCAGAGGGAGGCAAGACGCTATCAGCGTTGACGCCTTCCTTCATGGGAAGGAGGAGTGCAAACAGCAAATTCTTAACGAGCACCCGGAATGGGACCTTTCCTTCCTGAGTGCTGAAGATTCCAAAGATGGCGAGTCCGCAGAAGAAGATGAAGACGAATACGCTGATGCCTCTGACGCCGAATTCGGCGCCGCCCCTGGCCCCGGCGAAGCTGCAGTTTCTGAGGGGCGGTCGCAGGTTGCCGTCGAGGGGCAAGAGTATTGGAGAAGGGTGGGTCTAGTCATACTTCCGCAGATGTAACTGAGGGCCCTCCTAAAGCTGATACAGCTCCTGGTTCTTAAGAACTGTTCGTGTATCTTCGTTCTTTAGATATTTGCCCGACATTTCATAGTGAAAGAATTTCCTGTTTCGATTTGAGTGTCTTTCTTGCGTGATTTCACTATCGTTTAGCCTCGGTTGTGAATGACCTATGGTCCCCCTGAGGCTCTTAGGTCATCCTTATCTCAAAAATTGAAGAAAAACGTACCGGCTAAGGCCGATGGACAAACTAGGTCGGCTTGGGCCGACAGATCAAAATAGGTCGGTCGGGGCCAACAGGCGAAATGGGTCGGCTGGGGTCGACGGATCGAAATAGGTCGGCCAGGGCCGACAGACGAAATGGGTCGGCTGGGGCCGACAGACAAAATAGGTTGACTGGGGCCGATGGATAAAATAGGTCGGTTGGGGCCGACAGACAAAATGGGTCGGCTGGGGCCGATAGGCAAAAATAGGTTTTCACGCTTCCTGCCATCCTGCCAGCGCCCTGCTGTCCCGCAGGCAATTCGGTTTTTACTTTACTAGAAGCGGTGATACGGCACAGTGGGGGCATAAAGCTGCATCAGAGCTTTTCGGAAGGTGCTCTTTTCCTATGCAGGCTACCTCGTCGCGATGCGCACGCAACCGTCCACTATTGGACAGTACTTTTTCAAAGAACGATTTTCTGAGCCCACCGGTTTTTGAAGCGTCAGCGGATGATTTCCTGCATTTACTGGCCGTGATTCGGGATCAGGAAGGGATCTCCGTACACGTCACAACTAAGGCGGTGGGCTTGGCGCGCAGTGGGGTGCTGCGTTCACTCTGAGGGGCCATGTGGAGGCGTGGGACAGGTGTTTGAATCTCGGGACTCTCAGCTCTGATAGCTCATCCCGAGTCTTTCCTGCCTATAAAAGGGGGAGAAAGGGGTCATGTTTGGCTATCTCCAAAGTGTATTTTCCATTAGAGTTTCCGTTATGCTCGTTTCTTTGTTGTTGCAAGTAGGAGGGCCAAGCTTTCCTCTCGTGGGCTCCTTGCCGCTGGACAGCTGGGGCGACCGGGGAGCTACTGAAGAATGGCTCGCCCTTAGGGGATGAGTCTCGGAGATCACATGGAGAGCGCACATGGGGGGCGCAGAGATCACACGGAAAGCGCACATATGCGCTTCTGATGCGATCTCTGCGGTTCCTGCTCGGAGACGCGGGGTCGAAAGTACACGCGGGCCTCCCATGGGTTGTGTGTATTTCGCCTCCTTCCCTGGTTCGGATTCCTGGGCTCAGCCGCTTGGGGAATCCTTTATCACGCGGAAAGGGGGTGGAAGCGCGCCGTTCGCCGACTCCTTGTCCTTGAGATTCGGCGGGGCGCGGCGGCACGCGCTCGGTTCGGGAGGGCATTCTAACGCCAAGGTCCGCTGGCTTCCCACCTGCTCGCCAAGGGGTCCCCCAGTTGGGTGGTCTGGGATGGCCATCCAGATATCTCGGTTGGGTCGCCGAGATATCGCCACCACTTGAAGCCAGTCGCAACTATTGGTCCGTGTCGATGGGCAATTATCGGCCCTAACCGACCGGATGCGATCACGACTGTCTAGTTGCCTGAGTTTTGTACTTGCTTTTATTTTACGCATTTCAATGCTCTTGTAACGCCCGTGAGGCATTTGTAATTGATCTTGATCGGCAATAAAGAGAGTTATATTCTGTTTTTTGACCTCTATCTTTTCTTGTGCCGAGCTTGTAGTCATTGTTGTTTGTGGGGTACAAAAGCATTCCGTTCGTCCTTAGACGAGGATCCCACGCCACCCGAACTAATCGAGGTTCATATTCGGCGATTCGTAGATCATTCGGGGAAACACGCCCCTTACTCTGGTCGAAAACTTGGTGTTTTCGCGGTTCGCTTTTCCTAGAGCCCGATTTATCGCAGGTCAGTCTTGGCCGAAGCTCAGGGAATTTGCACCCCTTCTCGTCATGGTTCAAGGAACTAGTCACTCGGGATAGTCGAGTTTCGGGGAACATTTTACTTGGCCCTGCCAAGGTTCGAAGAATTTTGTAGCTCGGCCCTGCCGAGGTTTGGAGAACTTTGTAGTTCGGCCACACCGAGGTTCGGAGGATTTTGTAGCTCGGCCCTGCCGAGGTTCGGAGAATTTTATGGCTCGGCCCTGCCGAGGTTCGGAGAATTTTGTAGCTCGGCCTTGCCGAGGTTCGGAGAATTTTGTAGCTCGGCCCTGCCGAGGTTTGGAGAATTTTGTAGCTCGGCCCTGTCGAGGTTCGGAGAACATTTTACTTGGCCCTGCCAAGGTTCGGAGAATTGGTAGCTCGGCCCTGCCGAGGTTCGGAGAACATTTTACTTGGCCCTGCCAAGGTTCGGAGAATTGGTAGCTCGGCCCTGCCGAGGTTCGGAGAACATTTTACTTGGCCCTGCCAAGGTTCGGAGAATTGGTAGTTCGGCCCTGCCGAGGTTCGGAGAACATTTTACTTGGCCCTGCCAAGGTTCGGAGAATTGGTAGCTCGACCTTGCCGAGGTTCGGAGAACATTTTACTTGGCCCTACCAAGGTTCGGAGAATTGGTAGCTCGGCCCTGCCGAGGTTCGGAGAACATTTTACTTGGCCCTGCCAAGGTTCGGAGAATTGGTAGCTCGGCCCTGCCGAGGTTCGGAGAACATTTTACTTGGCCTTGCCAAGGTTCGGAGAATTGGTAGCTCGGCCCTGCTGAGGTTCGGAGAACATTTTACTTGGCCCTGCCAAGGTTCGGAGAATTGGTAGTTCGGTCCTGCCGAGGTTCGGAGAACATTTTACTTGGCCATGCCAAGGTTCGGAGAATTGGTAGCTCGGCCCTGCCGAGGTTCGGAGAACATTTTACTTGGCCCTGCCAAGGTTCGGAGAATTGGTAGCTCGGCCCTGCCGAGGTTCGGAGAACATTTTACTTGGCCCTGCCAAGGTTCGGAGAATTGGTAGCTCGGCCCTGCCGAGGTTCGGAGAACATTTTACTTGGCCCTTCTAAGGTTCGAAGAATTGGTAGCTCGGCCCTGCCGAGGTTCGGAGATTATTGTAGCTCGGAGGGAGCGATTCAGCCGCCGTTGTAGGCCACAGTGTTAGGTCCATGCGGCGCTTGAAAAAAAAGGGGGGCGCCAGAGTGGAACGGACGGTATTGTCACGCTTTTATTGGTGTGGCCACTCCTCCCGAGGGGGCAAGTTACCGACTGAGCGCTGGACTCCGAGAAAAGGGGGGCGGTATTAAGCGGCCTGGGGAAGCGCCGAATGCATTTAATGCGAGGGGCGACAGATCGAAAAATGTTCGCTTGGGGAACCCTCGAACAATCTGTTCGCGCTTATCGATCTTGCCTGGGACGGGGCGCAATACCTCAGATTTTGCCAGCATTGAATTGGCGACGCGTGGCGAGTTCTTACTAGTTGGCAGTTGCGGCGCGACTGGTAGAGATATCCTCCTGGCGTGTATAAATACGATCGAGGGGCGTCGCTTTTGACCATTCCTCTTTTTGAGCTCAAAAAGAATGGCCTCTTGATGCGTGTCGTAGCGCAACGATTTAAACACCTTAATTTCACTATTAGAATAGTGAGAGTAAGGGATCGATTCCATAGGGACTTTAGCGATTATCTTGAAATAAACTTATAAATTTAATTAATTAAATAATTAGTAGTGCAAAATAATGAAGATATGGTCTATCTTATAAGAGCACGGTTCGTACCTATAGATCACGGTCCGTCCCTTTAAAGAATAGATCAGTCTAAAATTATTTCCACTTAAATATAATTTAATAATAATTAATCATGAATAAAAATTTTATTTCATAAAAAGTAAAGAGTTATGACATTAAGAAAGCAACAGATTATAATAAATTCCTAAATCAAACCAGGCCCTCTTCTGCATATGCCTCGAAGCAGAGCATCCAAGAACTCCACACCTGCTGATGAATAGATGAACGGGCCTCCCATGGAACGGCTGGAACAGCTCTTCAAACGGTGGCTGGAACAGAGCTTCAAACGGCTGGAACAGAGCACCTAGGACTCCAATCCACGGATGAACACCGCCCCAAAACTCTCCCGGATGCAGCGCGCTGGATCGATGCTTCCTTGGACTCCCTTTGCGCTATTTGTAGAGGCCCCGAACGCGGCCTTAACGCGGCGAGGAGTCTGTTTCAAAACAGAGACAACACAACGGAAGCAAGGAAATAACAAGATAAATCTAAATAAATAATCAATAAAATTCAAATTTCTTCTAGAGGATTTTAATTCACTCAATTTGATAACTTACAACCTAATCTATTCTTTAATTGGTGGAGGAAATGGTTAGAAATTGATTTAGAGAAGAATCGTTTAAGAAAATAGAGCCGTGCGGAAGCGATGAAATCAAGTGAGAAAATCGTAAGAAATCTTCAATAAAATTCAAATTCATTCAAAAGAAATTTAATTCGTCTAATTTTATAACTTCCAATCTAATCTATTCCTTAATTAATGGAGGAAATGATTAGATTGGATTTAGAGAAGAATCGGCGGAAACAGAGGAACTGGCTGAGATAACGATGAAGTCTGCAACGTATTTACCGTTTTTGCTTTGAAATCCGTGCTAAATCCTTATAAAATCAATTCCGAGCTCATCTTAAATCCGATTTGGGTGCCGTTTGCGTCATTAAATCCCTAAAATCGAGCTCTTTAAACTGATAAGGTTTTATCAAAAATATTATATAAAATATTAAAATATTAAATAAAAATATGTACGTTAAATTATTAATTAATAGGTTTAATGATAATTATTTATGCGTTTATCACTCCCCCCAACTTGAATCTTACTCGTCCTCGAGAAATAAAAAAAAATTTAGAAACATGTACCAAGCTAGTCCAAAAATTGATAGTTATCTTATAGTTCTTTTTTTTTTTTTTTAAATTTTATTATTATTATTATTTAAATCATAAGGAAGGTACTTCATTGGATTATTTTTTTTTTTTTTTTTTTAGTGATAAAGTGTAGTCCATAAAAATTTATAGAAGTCTTCCTTACCAACTTTCCACTTCTCTGATTAAGTCTTCTAACTTAATTTGGGTTGGGTGTAATGTCTTTTGTCCTTTGGATTATTTATTTATTTATTTATATGTAAAGTCAGTGCAATGTCCTAACCCCTTGCTTTCTAATTAACTTTTGTAGCGAGCTTTAGGCCAATGGCTCCCAAACCAATTGGTTTTAGGGCATTAGGTGTAAAACACCCCTCAGACTTACTTACTCAAGTTAAAAAGGCTTTAGGTAGGACTGACTCTATTTAGGTTCTTTTACATTCCCACCTTTTTACGCGAACAACATCACTTTCTTAGGTGACGGGGCCCGGTTACTCAGTGAAAAATGCTAAGAACCTAATCTATTAACTTTAAGAGAGATTTTTTTTTCTTTTTTCTTTTTTTTTAAATAACATTTTCACCCATACCCTTATTAAGTAGATTGTACTATTAAGATCAGTGGTCAGAAGGGTCTGAAATTATTCTAAAAATTATTCTGGGCTAAACCCTACCTTTTATTAGGTTTACTTAATAATTTATTCCTCAGTATTTCAAAAATAATATCTAACCATTAATTCATTAATAGACTGCTTGATTAACTTCAAATCGAGACAGAATTTGGTACACACATCTGATTATAGTTTTACTCAAGATTTATTTATTCTTTTTCCTCCCCCCCCCAACTTAATTTCCATTGTCCCTAATGGAAGAAAAATAATAATTAATAATACAAGGAAAGATACTACCTGGTAGAGTATTTGAAGGTTGGAAGTTTCATTGTTGCCATCTTCTTTCAATCTGCTTCTGTTGCTCTTCTCTGGTCATACTAAAAGAACACACTAAAAGAACAGAAAGTTAAAAATAACTAATAAACTGGGTTGCCTCCCAAGAGCGCTAAGTTTAAAGTCTTCAGCCAGACTGTGCTACTTATTATGATAGTGTTGGGTTCACAAGATCAATTGATTCAACAATTTCTCCATCATTAATTTCTTCTATATATGGTTTCAAACGTTGGCCATTTACTTTGAATGTATTTCCTTGCTTGGGTCTTTAAGCTCTACAGCTCCATGGGGAAATACTTGAGTTACTATAAAAGGTCCATTCCATCGTGAACGAAGTTTTCCAGGGAAAAGGTGTAATCTTGAATTGTAAAGCCATACTTTTTGATTTGGTTCAAAAATTTTTCTACTAATAAATTTGTCATGATATGCTTTGGTTCGTTCTTTATAAATTTTTGAGCTCTCATATGCCTCATTTCGTAGCTCTTCTAACTCATTCAATTGGAGTTTTCTATTGACACCTGCATTTTCATATCATAATTAAATTGCTTGATAGCCCAAAATGCACGGTGTTCTAATTCTACAGGTAAATGACAGGCTTTTCCAAATACGAGCCTGTAAGGAGACATTCCTATGGGAGTTTTAAATGCAGTACGATAAGCCCATATGCATCATCCAAACGTTCTGACCAATCTTTCCTATCAGGTCTCACTGTTTTCTCAAGGATATTTTTAATTTCTCTATTTGATATTTCAACTTGGCCACTAGTTTGGGGATGATAAGGTGTAGCTACCTTATGAGTAATTCCATATTTGTTCATTAATCCTTCAAAGTGTCTATTCGTGAAATGTGTACCCCCATCACTAATTATAGCCCTTGGGCATCCAAAACGACTAAGGATATTATGCTGAATAAACTTGATTACAACTTTATGATCATTGGTTCGAGTTGCCATGGCTTCAATCCATTTTGACACATAATCAACTGCCACTAGAATGTATTCAAATCCAAAAGAGGAAGGAAATGGGCCCATAAAATCAATACCCCATACATCAAAAATTTCTACAACCAAGATAGGGTTTAGGGGCATCATGTCTTTTCGAGATATATTTCCTGTTTGTTGACATTGGAGACAATTACGGCTAAATTCATGTGCATCTTTAAAAAGAGTTGGCCAATAAAACCCACTTTGCAGTACCTTTGCTGCAGTTTTCTTTCCACTAAAATGTCCTCCACAGGCAAGAGAATGACAGAAGTTAAGTATACTTTTGAATTCACTTTCGGGAACACATCGCCTAATCACCTGATCTGAACAGTACTTAAATAATTCAGGGTCTTCCCAAAAGTAATATTTGATTTGTGAGAAAAATCTATCTTTTTCTTGTTTTGTCCAGTGGGAAGGTACTTTTCCTGTTGCCAAATAATTCACAATGTGGGCAAACCAGGGAAGACTGCTATGGGAAATTGAGAATAGTTGCTCATCAGGGAACTTATCTCTGATTATTTCTTTATTGTATTCCACTGAGATCCTAGAGATATGATCTGCTACCATATTTTCAGAACCCTTCTTATCTAAGATTTCTAGATCAAATTCTTGTAGTAGTAGGATCCATCTAATTAGTCTGGGTTTTGTATCCTTTTTTGATATAAGATGCCTCAACGCTGCATGATCTGAATAAACTAAAACTTTAGACCCTAACAGATATGATCTAAACTTTTCTAGGGCAAACACAACTGCTAGTAATTCTTTTTCAGTGGTAGTATAGTTCATTTGTGCATCTGAAAGAGTTTTGCTAGCATAATAAATTACATGGGGTTCTCGATTGAGTTTCTGTCCTAGAACTGCCCTACAGCATAATCAGAAGCATCACACATGATTTCAAAGGTATGGTCCAATCTGGGGGCTTGATAATGGGTGCAGTGGTCAAAGCAGTTCGAAGGATGTTATAGGCTGTTAGACAATCTTTATCAAAATTAAAAGAACTATCCTTGGTCAACAAATTACACAATGGTCGAGAAATTTTACTGAAATCTTTGATGAAACGTCTATAAAAACCAGCATGACCAAGGAAAGATCGTACTTGTTTAACTGAGGTTGGGGGTGGTAGATTTGAGATCAATTCAACCTTGGCTTTATCAACCTCAATACCTCTCTCTGAAACAATGTGTCCAAGCACAATTCCCTCACGAACCATAAAATGGCTCTTCTCCCAACTTAGGACTAAATTCATTTCCATACATCGTTTCAGTACCTTAGTCAAGTTCTCGAGGCAGCTATCAAATGATGCACCAAAGACTGAAAAATCATCCATAAATACTTCCAAAAATTGACCAATCATATCAGAAAATATGGCCATCATACATCGTTGAAACGTGGCTGGTGCATTACAAAGACCAAACGGCATACGTCTAAAGGCAAATGTTCCAAAGGGACAAGTGAAGGTGGTCTTTTCTTGATCTGCAGGAAATACTGGGACTTGATTGTATCCTGAATATCCATCTAAGAAACAAAAGAAACTTTGTCCCGCTAGCCGTTCTAGAATTTGATCGATAAAAGGCAAAGGAAAGTGGTCTTTCCTAGTCACGGCATTCAACTTTCGATAATCTATACACACTCTCCAACTAGTTGATGTGCGAGTAGGAATTGATTCGCCCTTTTCATTTTTAATCACGGTAATACCCGATTTTTTAGGTACTACTTGGATTGGACTGACCCATTGGCTATCTGAAATTGGATAAATAATACCAGCATCAAGCCATTTTACTACTTCTTTCTTAACAACATCCCTCATGTTTGGATTTAGCCTTCGTTGCATGTCTCTATGTGGTTTGGCTTCAATTTCACTATGAATATGGTGCATGCAAACGGAAGGGTCAATTCCCTTAAGATCAGCTATTGTCCATCCAATTGCCTCTTTATGTTCTTTAAGTACATCTACCAATTTATCTTCTTGCTCAGAGGTTAGGGTAGATGCAATGATTACTGGAAGGGTATCATTGGGTCCAAGGAATGAATATTTTAAGTCATCTGGAAGAGGTTTCAATTCTAGTTGGGGTGGTTCTTCCAAGGATGGTATTAAAGGACTTGGTTTAGTTGGAAGTGGTTCATATTTTATAGTCCAAGGCGGGATGGTGTCAAACTTAGGTGGTTCTAATAACATGTTTATCTCTTTGGTATACTCATCAATATCAAAGTCATCTATTCCAAAATGTGTAAGACATGTTTGTAAAGGATCCGAATCAATCAAACTTTGGAATTTCTTATCTACTACTTCCTCTATCATGTTTACTTCATTTAAATCATACACAGGTGGTCCTTGGGAAGCATTAAAAATATTTAATCTCATCTTCTTGTTTCCAAAAGATACATCCATCACACCTGTTCTACAATTTATGCATGCATTAGCAGTAGCTAGAAAAGGTCTTCCAAGGATGATGGGAATTTGGTTAGGATTACCACTAGATTCCATATCCAACACAAGGAAGTCGACAGGAAAATAGAATTCATCCACCTTTACTAATACATCTTCCAATATTCCACGAGGTTCTTTGACTGATCTATCTGCCAATTGTAGTGTTACTGTCGTGGGTTTCAACTCTCCAAATCCGAATAATTCATACACTGAACTTGGGAGAAGGTTTACACTCGCACCCAAATCTAATAATGCTTTCTTGATTGTGAAGTTTCCTATGACACATGATATAATCGGGGTACCAGGATCTTTTAGTTTGGGTGGGGTTATTTGCTGAACAACTGAGCTGACTTGCTCAGTCAAATGTATCTTTTTTGGTATTTGTGTCTTGGCTTTCCGTTTTTGTGTGCATAGATCCTTCAAAAATTTGGCATAAGCTGGAACTTGCTTGATAGCATCGAGAAGAGGTAAGTTTATTTGGACTTGCTTAAATAACTCAAGCATCTCATTCATTTTTATATTCTTCTTATCTGAAGGCAAAGGAGATTCTAAAGCACTAGGGAATGGGGCTTTAGGTATGATTGCTTGATCATTGAATTCCTTTTCTTTTTCATTTCTTCTCTCTTCTGGTTTAGCCACTTCTAATTTCTGGGTTGGTTCAGGTGGGTTCAATGTTTTTCCACTTCTGAGAGTCATGACTGATTTAGCATGTTCTGGGAATTTGTCAGGACTATTGGAACCTTCAGCCATGAATTGTCCTTTCGGGTTATCGATAGGCTGACTAGGTAACTTACCCTCCTCCCTTCTACTGAATGCTGTGGCTAATTGACCTATCTGAGTTTCTAGTTTTGCAATAGATTGTGTGTGGGAGTGAAGGATTTGAGTATTCATTTCTAGCCCTTTCAATGCTTGTAACACTTTGTCTTCAAAAGTAGGCTGATTATTCGGTGGAGGTTGTGGGATGTTTGGATATTGTGAATATGGCATGTTTCTAAAATTGGTTTCTTGGTAATTAGGTCTGATCGATGAATTGGTTACAGGTTGAGGTTTCCAAGAAAAATTTGGATGATTTCGCCAGCCAGGATTGTAAGTATTTGAAAATGGATCATTTCCTGTTCTAGGAGCTAATCGGGTTTGGGCTTGGTGGGCTTGCTCTTGAACAAGTTCAGGAAATTGGTATGCAGCTGGACATTCACCTACAGAATGGGTTGGACTCGAACAAATTATGCAGACCTCATGTAATTGAGTAGATGGGGAAGAGATGTTTCCAACTTGTAGAATCCGGTCAAGTTTATGGGATAATTCATCTACCTTAGTATAGATATCTGTAGAATGACCTATTTCATATATTCCACCTCTTTTAGGTTCTACGGGAGGGTCTCGACGAGCAACTGACATATGATGTAATGAATTCTCACTCAATGTCTCAAAGAGTTGCCAAGCCTCATGTTCATTTTTTAACATAAATGTCCCACCACATGAAGCATCAACCATTTGCCTATGCTTTTCTGATAATCCATCATAAAAGCACTGAACCAGTTGCCATTTGGGTATAGCATGATGTGGACATTTTCTAATCAGTTCTTTGAATCTCTCCCATGTCTCATGGAACATTTCTCCATCTGTCTGGGAAAAACTTGTTATGGCTTTTCTAATTTGATTCGTTTTTCCTATAGGAAAATATTTCTTAAGAAATTCTCTCTGAAGATGATCCCAAGTTGAAATTATAACAGTGTCTAATGAATTTAACCAATACTTGGCTTTATCTTTTAGGGAAAAAGGGAATAACTTAAGCCTAAGTGCATCATCAGAGAAATTTTGAATCTTGACAGTTGAGCAAATTTCCAAGAATTCATCTAAGTGTTTGTAGGGATCCTCATTTGTAAGTCCATAGAAAGATGGTAACATTTGGATTACACTTGACTTAATTTCATATTGGGCAGCCTCTACTGGAGGCACTTGAATGCAGGGAGAGTAGGTATACCTTGAAGGAGTGAAATACTCTTTTAACTGTCGTGGTTGATTATTTTCGTTATTAGGATCCATAATTCTGAGTCTGTTTGCTCTAATAGTTCTTTCTATCTCAGGATCTAAGGGTATAAGGTTGGGTTGCAACGATCGACGACCAAGCATACACCCTACCAATGACTCTAAAGCAAACAATTTTTATTTATTTATTTATTATTATAATAAAAGAAAAAGAATTTCCTAAAAGATTCCTAAAACTAAGAGCAATGAATAATTTAATTAGGGTTTAATAATTCTTAGCAATCAAGTTAGCAAAGATTAGACTCTCTATTCTAGGTTTACCCTAGATCTAGACAGCTCCTAACTTCCAAGACCGCCTTGGAGAGTCAATTAGCTGATCAACTAGCCAGTTTAAGGTGAGGTTTAAGTGACACCAGTTAAGCAAAATCCAAATTGAGCTCGAGTTCCTTAATGTCTAATTAATTTTAGAGTTAAAGGTTTGGGTTAATGCAGAATGAAGGATGTGGTTTGTGGGCCAAGGAAGGGTGATGAAATTTATCTTGATTAGGGGTTTTGCCCTTAAATTTAATTATGATAATGCTATGCAACAAACAGATGTCAAACTTTGAAATTATCAAACAAAATTAATCTAATTACTTTTTTGATTTTGTGATTAGTTTCTAATTTCTAATAAATTATGAGATGTCAATGGAAGAATTTTGAGTTTTGCAAAAATAAATACCTAAGTCAAGTTAAAAAGGAAAATAAGAAATTCTAACAATTAAAGAATAAAATAAAGAGATAATAACTATTCAAAAATTAAGAGAAAATTAATCTAATTTTTTTTTATTTTTATTTTTTTTTTTTTTTTTTTTTAATTTTTTAATTTTTTTTTTAAAATAACACACTTAAGTCCCCGGCAACGGCGCCAAAAATCTGATGCGTGTCGTAGCGCAACGATTTAAACACCTTAATTTCACTATTAGAATAGCGAGAGTAAGGGATCGATTCCACAGGGACTTTAGCGATTATCTTGAAATAAATTTATAAATTTAACTAAATAGATAACTAAATAATTAGTAGTGCAAAATAATAAGATATGGTTTATCTTATTAGAGCACGGTCCGTACCCGTAGATCACGGCCCGTCCCTTTTAAGAATAATCAGTCTAAATTATTTTCACTTAAATAGAATTTAATAATAATTAATATGCATAAAAATTTTATTTCATAAAATAAAGAGTTATGACATTAAGAAAGCAACAGATTATAATAAATTCCTAAATCAAACCAGGCCCTCTTCTGCATATGCCTCGAAGCAGAGCATCCAAGAACTCCACACCTGCTGATGAATAGATGAACAGGACCTCCCACGAAACGGCTGGAACAGCTCTTCAAACGGTGGCTGGAACAGAGCTTCAAACGGCTGGAACAGAGCACCTAGGACTCCAATCCACGGATGATCTCCCGGATGCAGCGCGCTGGATGATGCTTCCTTGGACTCCCTTTGCGCTATTGTAGAGGCCCCGGACGCGGCCTTGACGCGGTGAGGAATCTGTTTCAAAACAGAGACAACGCAACAAAGCAAGGAAAATAACAAATAAATCTAGATAAATAATCAATAAAATTCAAATTCTTCTAGAGGATTTTAATTCACTCAATTTGATAACTTACAACCTAATCTATTAATTGGTGGAGGAAACGGTTAGAAATTGATTTGGAGAATCGTTTAAGAAAACAGAAGCGATGAAATCAAGTGAGAAAATCGTAAGAAATCTTCAATAAAATTCAAATTCATTCAAAAGAATTTAATTCGTCTAATTTTATAACTTCCAATCTAATCTATTCCTTAATTAATGGAGGAAACGATTAGATTGGATTTAGAGAAGAATCGGCGGAAGATAACGATGAAGTCTGCAACGTATTTGCCGTTTTTGCTTTGAAATCCGTGCTAAATCTTATAAAATCAATTCCGAGCTCATCTTAAATCCGATTTGGTGCCGTTACGTCATTAAATCCCTAAAATCGAGCTCTTTAAACTGATAAGGTTTTATCAAAAATATTATATAAATATTAAAATATTAAATAAAAATAGGTACGTTAAATTATTAATTAATAGGTTTAATGATAATTATTTATGCGTTTATCACCTCTCCAGCGCGATCATCAGGTGAGTCGCGTTCCTCACTTGATAGCCCGCCGCACTCGGAGGGGAGGCGCACCTCCGTCACGGTTGACGGAGAGAGCCTGGCATCGGCCTTTGCGACTAACGAGCAGCTTGCGAGGACCGCTGAAGAATATTTGGATGTATCGGTCAGGGAGGCAGAGGCCTCACGCCGGTTGATAGACCGGCAGGGGGAGGAGATAGCGTCCCTGCGTCAGCAGGTGGCTGACTTGGCGGAGCGCCTGGAGGAGCTGTTAGCCTCCGAGAGCGACTCCGGAGTCTGATTCGGGGACTCCCCTCTTGTTTTGCTTTTTACCGCCCCTTTGTAGTCCTCTTTATGAATGAAAGTTGGGTCCCACTTTTTTGAAGTCCCTCTCCTTAAGAGTTTATGGCCTTCACTCGTGTAATGAATCAGGGGGCTGGCGCGGCCCCGTCGTTTTTTGCGCGCTGATGTAGGTTCTTTGAACGATGAGTTATAGGGGCGTTACCCGAAAGATTTCCAGTGGTAGAGAGGGAAATCGTCTAACTCTGCCTGGGGCCTTTGGCCGACTACGTGGGGCTCGATGGCCTCGAGAGTGGGTTTGCCAATGGTGGCTTCTTCTTGCGCGTCGACGGTTTTTTACTCAACGCGCTCGTTTTTAAACCTGGCGAAGTCCTTCGGGGACTATTTGGGGGCCGTTCGGCTTTGGTCGAGGCTCGTAGGTTCAGACTTTTTTGCTGGGGTTTTAGCCCGAATGATTTTTACCTGGCCTTGCCATGGCTCGGGGATTCATCGCTCGGCCCCGCCGAGGTTCGGAGAAATATTTTACTTGGCCCTGCCAAGGTTCGGAGACTTTGTTGCTCGGCCCTGCCGAGGTTCGGAGAAATATTTTACTTGGCCCTGCCAAGGTTCGGAGATTTGTTGCTCGGCCCTGCCGAGGTTCGGAGAAATATTTTACTTGGCCCTGCCAAGGTTCGGAGATTTGTTGCTCGGCCCTGCCGAGGTTCGGAGAAATATTTTACTTGGCCCTGCCAAGGTTCGGAGATTCCTGTTCAAATAGACAGCTCGGTTATGCCAAGGGTTGGTAAGCAGTATTTGTCTCTTTTTGCAATTTATAGCCATATAGTGCATAATGACTCACGCAACAGGTTTTGAGGAAACAGCTAAGCAGGAATATGCAATGAGGTATATGGGGATTGTTTGGAGAGGACATACCCTATTGATAATATTTACGAAGGTTGTCCACGTTCCAAGTTCGGGGAATGGACTTCCCATCCAAATCCTGCAGCTTATAGGTTCCTGGTCCAATAATCTCTATTATTTGGTATGGGCCCTCCCAGTTTGGTGCCAGTTTACCTTGCTCCAGTGGTTTGGATACAGAAGCTTTCCGGAGGACAAGGTCGCCGGATAGGAAGGCTTTCCCCTTGACCCGGGAGGCATGGTACCGAGTCACCCTCTGTTGATAAGCAGCCGTCCTGATTCGAGCCTTTTCTCTGACTTCCTCTATCAGGTCGAGGTTGGTGCGGAGTTGTTCGTTGCTTGCTTCCTCTGAGTAGCTCTCCACCCGCAATGATGGGAGGCCTATTTCCACAGGGATGACAGCCTCTGTGCCAAAAGCCATTCGGAATGGAGTCTCGTCGGTCGGGATTCTCGGGGTAGTTCGGTAGGCCCACAAGACATGATGTAGCTCGTCGGCCCATCTGCCTCGGGCTCTGGAGAGGCGAGCTTTAATTCCTTGGAGGAGGGTCCTGTTGGTTACCTCGGCCGCTCCGTTGGCTTGTGGGTGCCCGACCAAGGTAAGGTGGTGGCGGATTCCATGCTCCTCGCAGAACTGACAAAATTTGGAGTTGTCGAACTGCTTGCCATTATCGGTGATTATAGTGTGGGGTAGGCCGAATCGGCAGATGACGGATCTCCACACAAAGTCTCGGGCCCGTGCCTCGGGGATCTGCGCGACTGCTTCCGCTTCGACCCATTTGGTGAAGTAGTCAATGGCGACAAGTAAGAACTTTCGTTGTCCCGTCGCAAGCGGGAATGGACCAAGGATGTCCATCCCCCACTTGGCAAAGGGCCAAGCGGAGGATATAGAGACTAGCTCGGCGGAAGGGAGTCTTTGGATGTTTGTGTCTCTGGCAGGAGTCCTAGGCTCGGACTAAATCGTCCGTGTCTCTTTGCATGGTCGGCCAGTAGTAGCCCTGTCGCAGTACCTTGTGACATAGGGATCGGCTTCCTAGATGGTTGCCACAAATCCCTTCATGCACCTCACGCAGAGCATAATCCGCTTCGAATGGGCAAAGGCATCTAAGCAGCGGCATGGAGAAAGACCGCTTGTAAAGTTGGTTGTCAATTACTACATAATGGGTGGCCTGCAGCCTCAGCTTCCTAGCCTCCCTTCGGTCGGGCGGAAGCGACCCTTCTTTGAGGTATCTGAGGATAGGGTCGAACCAAGATGGTTCGGCTTCGACTTGCATCACTCGGTCGGCTTCCATGATGCTCGGCTTTTCCAGGGTCTCCAGGTGGAATTTTTGCTCGGCATCCATTGATTCCGTGGTTGCCAGTCGGGAGAGTAGGTCGGCACAGGCATTCTCGGATCTGGGGATCTGAATAATTTCAAATTCAGAAAAATGGGGAAGCAAGTTACGCACCTCCTGGAGATACCGAATCATATTTGGCTCCCGAGCTTCAAACTCTCCCCGAACATGGCCGGCCACCAACTGAGAGTCGGTGAAGGCGCTGAGCTTTTCCACCTTAAGGTTGCGAGCGATCCTGAGACCGGCCAACAGGGTTTCATACTCGGCCTCGTTGTTGGAAGCCGGGAAGGAGAATCGGACGCCATACTCAAAGGCCATCCCCTCGGGACTGGTGAGAACTAGACCCGCGCCGGAGTAATGTGCATTGGACGACCCGTCGACGTGGAGGAGCCACCGGGCTCCAGACTTTGGCTCTTCCAGAGAGTCTGGGGTAGAACCGTCCTCCGGGATGGTGCACTCGAGGAGGAAGTCGGCTAGCACCTGAGCTTTGATGGCTGGGCGAGGCTGGAAGTGTATGTCATGCTCGCTTAATTCGACGGCCCATTTGGCCATCCTCCCCGATGTCTCCGGACGATGGATCACCGCCCTGATAGGTTGGTCAGTCAGGACTGTCACGGAATGTGCTTGGAAATACGGTCGTAGCTTTCGGACTGACGTGACTAAGGCCAACACCATTTTTTCAATCCTACTGTACCTCGTCTCCGCGTCACGGAGCAGCCTGCTCACATAGTAGATCAGTTTCTGGACCTTGCCTTCTTCTTTGACTAGCATCGAACAAACCGCGCTCTCCGAAACAGCCAGGTACAAGAATAGGGTCTCTCCTGGGGTTGGACTACTGAGAAACGGAGGCGAGCCGAGGTACTTCTTGAGCTCTTGAAATGATTTCTGGCACTCGGGAGTCCACTGGAAGTTTTTGGCCGATCGGAGAGTTTTGAAGAAGGGGAGGCATCTCTCGGCCGACCGCGCCACAAAGCGGTTAAGGGCCGCTATCCTTCCGGTTAGGCGCTGGACCTCTTTAATTGATGCTGGGGGCGTCATTTGTTGGAGGGCCTGAATCTTCTAGGGGTTAGCTTCGATACCTCGCTGGGAGACCATGAGCCGAGGAACTTTCCCGAGTTGACGCCGAAGGCGCATTTGGTTGGGTTGAGTTTCATCCCATATTTGCGCAACGTTGCAAAGCTCTCCAAGAGATCCTCGACATGCTGTGACGCCTCCTTGCTCTTGACCAGCATGTCGTCCACATATACCTCCATGTTCCGGCCGATTTGCTCCTTGAACACCTTGTTGACCAGCCGCTGGTAGGTCGCTCCTGCATTTTTAAGACCAAAAGGCATAACTCGGTAACAGTAGGTACCTCGGTCGGTTATGAAGGCGGTCTTTTCTTCATCTTCGGGGGCCATTCGGATCTGATTATAGCCGGAATAGGCGTCCATGAATGATAGCATTTGGTGGCCTGAGGTGGCGTCCATGAGCTGATCGATCCGAGGGAGGGGGAAGCTATCCTTTGGGCAGGCCTTGTTGAGCTCGGTGAAGTCGATGCAGATCCTCCACTTGCCGTTTGACTTTTTCACCATGACGACATTTGATAGCCAATTCGGGTAATTCACTTCCCGAACGAAGTTGGCCTTTATGAGTTTGTCGACCTCTTCTTCAATGGCTTTTTGTCGCTCTGGGGCGAAGCTTCTTTTCTTCTGCTTGACAGGCCTGTGCTTCTTGTCCACGTTGAGATGGTGGACGAGAACCTCGGGGTCGATTCCCGGCATGTCGGAGGCGGTCGAGGCGAAGATATCGGCATTGCTCTGGAGGAACTTGATCAATCTGTGCCGAGGCTCTCCTTTGAGTAACGACCTGATCCTTATGATTCGGTCGGGCCGAGCTTCGTCCAATGGTACTTCCTCCAATTCTTCTGCCGGCTCTCCCCGCTGTTCGGCGAAGTCTTCACGAGCGTCTAGCCCGTCAACTTCGGGAATCCTGGACTGAAGGCTCGTGACGAAACATTGCCGAGCCATGGCCTGACTTCCCGAACCACTCCGATCCTCGCTCGGTGGGGAACTTCATAGACATATGTGGGATAGAGACAACTGCCTTAAGGGACATCAAGTCAGGCCTGCCGAATATGGCGTTATATGGGGACCTGAGGTCGGTCACCAGGAAGTCGGTCTGTACAACGGTTACGAGGGGCCAGGTTCCTGCGCGGACCGTCAGGGTGACGATTCCTTCCGGGATGATGACATCGCCGGTGAATCCCATCAGGGCAGAATCCACGGCTCGAAGGTTTTCCATGAGCAATTTCATCCTGGCAAACACACCGAGGTACAAAACATTTACCGAACTTCCACTATCGACGAGGATTCGGCTTACATCATAATTGTTCAAGTTAAGGGATACAACAATTGCGTCATCGTGGGGGAGCTGTATCCCAAGAAGATCATCATCAGAAAAGGAAAGTTCACCCGCACGTGCCTTCTTTGGCACCGGCTCATCACCGTCGGCCCTGGAGCTCGATCCGCCGGCCTCCTCAATCATGTTGATACGGCCAACCACAGGCGGATTTGGAGGAGGAGGGAGTTATGGGAGCTCGAGCTGGCGATCACCTCCTTGTTGCTGTGGCTCGGGCGCCCTCCTGAATTGGTCCAGCCATCCCCGCCGGATCAGTCTCTCGATTTCGTTCTTCAGCTGCCAGCACTCCTCAGTGTCATGACC
>UESW01005060.1:495141-531919 GCA_900491605.1 Calamus simplicifolius
GATTCACAAGTTTTAATTGATTCACAATCAATGTCATTGAGGATGTCCTCTCTGACTAACCTGCTTATCCTGTTCTTGTTTATATGACCTAGCCTACAGTGCCAAAGGTACGAGTCATTGACATCATCTATTTTGGGGCGTTTGTTTGGAGTGCATAATACTTAACAGGCTGTGATAGAAGGTAAATTCTATTGCTCAATTATCCACACATCACTGGTACATCATTCATAATATATTTAAAATATCTTTCTTTATTGAAAAATCATATCCTTCAATAGCCAACTGGCCTACAGAAATGACATTAAATAAAAATACAGGACAATAGTGACATTCACTAAGCAATATTTTATTAAATTCAAAATAAAGCTTCACGACTCCCAACGCCAGTACTAACTCGGCTTCCATCACCCACGTTTAGGAATCTTTCAACTTCTTTGAATCTTCTACTAATTCGAAGCCCCTGCAAAGAATTGCAATATGAATTGGACTCCCAGTATCTAATACCCAATTAGTAGTATCACAGATAGAAAAATTATAAGGTGTTATCATATAAATACCTTGTCCAGCAACTCCTTGTTGGCTTTTCTTCTTAGGCCTGTTAGGATCCAGGGTTGCTGTGTACTGGGGAACAGTTCCTCTTCCAGTGACCCAGCTTCTTGCAGTAGAAGCACTCAGCCTGACTTTTGTCAGCCTTCTTCTTCTTGGTCTGACTAGGCTCAGCATGTTGCACCTTTTTTCTTTATTTTTCTTCTTCATCCCTTTCTTAGGGTGATGACGTCCTGCCCCTGAACCTCCCACCAAGTTTAATGTCTTCTTTTGAAGCTGGTGGTCTTTCTTAAAAGTCTGCAGTAGACCCAGCAATCTATGATAGTTACTACAGGAGAAAGTCCAGGTAGGAGCTAGGTAGTGAGTTCAGTATGGCATTTCCCAAGTTCTCATGCAAAGAAAATCCAAGTTTACCAGACGTTCTATCATCTCGATCATGTACAGTACATGATCGATGATAGAAGTCCCATCACGCATACGCGCGTTGAAGATGGCACTAGACATTTTATACCTTTCAACGTCGTCTGGCATCCCGAAAGATTCCTTCAACATTTGGAGTATTTGTTCCGGTTGGGCCTCCTCAAATTTCCTGCTGAACTCATTATTCATAGAAGCCAGCATTATGCAGCGCGCTGTGGTGCGGTCATTGGTCCACTTCAGATAAGTGTCCCTGGCCACACCAGGCACATTTGGGGCTGGCTGCTCAGGTGCAGGATCCATTATCATAAAGGATCCTTTCATGCTCTAGGACTATCCTAAGCCTTCGATACCAGCTATCGAAGTTTGGACATGTAGTTTATCACTGTCCAACAGTGACCGAAGCGACAGATTTGTAGACATTTCTGAAAGGAAACCAAAAACTTATTAGTGTACATGATTTATTTAAACCTATAGACTTGGACATATGGTCTAAAGTTCTCCCACTATTTTATTCAGGTTGGTAGCCCCTACCTCCAACCCGGGAAATTACTCCTAATTTCTTAGTGGGTAACCCAGTAGACTACATATGAGCCCGACTTTGGCCGGCCCACCCACATGTATCTAAAGGTAGGTTCATAACTAATTGTTTCCCCAAACAATTTCTAGTAATTTATTTTGCCCCAGGTTGCACGTCAATCGGCCTTTGGGCCTCCTATTGGGTGTCCTGGTTAGGTCCAACCATTAACATGACATGTTCAAGCTTCTAACCAAGGAATTGATCAAGCCGACTTTGGCTGGCCCACCTGACCATCGTTGAGAGAGTTGCATTGAACCATCATAATGAATGATA
This sequence comes from Calamus simplicifolius, assembly GCA_900491605.1. Lineage (NCBI taxonomy): Eukaryota > Viridiplantae > Streptophyta > Magnoliopsida > Arecales > Arecaceae > Calamus > Calamus simplicifolius. Next base: position 496,958 of record UESW01005060.1, read on the forward strand.
TTCCAAAGACCAGATGAGTACCAGGCCTTTGGGCCTCCAATATCATCTTAGCCATTGGACTCATTATCACTCTCTTAATGGGAGGCTATGATCTAATTATCCTCATAATTTAGTCATTTTAGGGATCTAATAATTTTAGAGGGTTTGATTAATTTGTGACATGAATAACATGGACCAATTTATGTATTCTCCACTAAACCATTTAGTTGGTTCATTAATTTGGTCCATGGGTACCTAAATCAGTCAGACTGATTTTCTTAGGAAGCATGGGTTAGCCCAAGTCAATAGGCTAGTCTAATCAAGTGCTGGGACCACTTAGCAGGCCGGCTTGATCAAAAGGCCGAGTTGCGCCATTAACCATCTTGCCTAGACACTAGCTGATAATCAACTAGCCAGGTTAGAGGTAGCCATGACCTTGATCAGAACCTTTCTAGACACCAAATGGTTGACCAGACCCAATTAAATTTGCCTAAAGACTTGGGTGTCCACTGAGCCCCAAATCAAGTCCATTTAGATGTATGGACTGATCAATCTAATCTAATTAGATGGATCTCAAGAAAAAAAACGTATCTCAATATTTGATTAGATTCAATTTTTTAATTTAGTCCAATTTATCTAACCTTAGGTCTAACCCATTTAGAGAACCTGATTCATGCTAACCCAATTAACCCATGATTATGATCATGTCTTAAGGTCTTTAATTCATAATTCTAGATCTTAAGTTAACTCCTTTTCAAATTTGAACCAATTTCAATTTTGAGTTCTGATTTTGAAACATTTTTCAAAATTTTTTCGTAAAACATCTTTACTTTCTTTCTATTTTCTGTGATCTGACTTTTATGTAATTTATAATTAAGTTTTAAATCAATTAAGATGTCTTAATGTTAATCTTTATTAACATTTCATCTTTAATTAATTTTGGATCTAATCAAAATTATCACAGAATAAAAGATTAATTTGGTTAAAACATATTTTAATCTTTCTTTCTTATGTTCTTACATCCGTTCATGGGTTCTTTCATAGTGACACCCTTACACGTCATAGGAAACCTTTCTTGAATAAGGAAACAGAGGCTATGAAACCTCCCTATGACCGGACGACCTTGGTGAAAATACCCAATCCAAGATATAATAGAACACAGCATGCAAGATCTACATTAGATCTACCTTTAAAACATATATTTAATCATCATTAAATAACTTTAACATGCTTTCATCATGCAAAACTTTTAAATCTACTATAGATCTAAACTAATTAAAATAAGATCAACTTTAGATCTACATTAGATTATGTATGCATAATTATATCAAATCTATTGTGCTTATACATGCATTCCTAAGCCTTAACCATGGCTCTGATACCATTTGAAGGGAAAAAATAGTTTTTCTTATGCACAGATCTCAAGGTTGAAAGTATGTAAATTGGTTTTAATATTCACATTGAATATTAATTAAAGCAAATTAACATATCTAAAATTTAAGATTATTTAAATAAGTTTAAAAACAGTACCTCTCATTGCGGAAGCTGTTGATAACGAAGGTAGCAGATCTGATCTGCAAAGAGAAGTTCCCCTTGTGCCTTACAAGCCGCCGCTCTATTCACGTCTGATGAAAAGAGAAGCCTTACAAGAGCCGCCGCTCCTCTATATCACACGCACGTCTGATGAAAAGAGAACTCTTCTCCCAAAAAGAGACAATCTCCAATTGGACTTCTTACAGACTTTCTGTGATTAAAAAAGACTCTTCTCCCAAAAAGAGACAATCTCCAATTGGACTTCTTACAGACTTTCTGTGATTAATAAGATCAGCTTTCACGGAAAAGTCTGTCATTTTTTTTTCTTACATGTTCACCCCTTTTTATTCACATCGTAACCTTTATATCCGATGAAAAATTCTGCAATAAAAAAAAATGTGAAAGAGCTTTTAAAATGCCATTACATGAATCCCATCATGGCATTAAGTCCGCCTCATCAATGCGTCCTTCAAACGACGAACCTAAGAGGAAACGTAGAGTCACGGAACCTTTGACATCCTCCCATAACATAATCAAACTTTGAGCATCCTCCCATAACATAATCAATAACTCCGTCCCAGTCTATTATAACAAGTGGATGATGATGAATGAAAGATATTATCAATTAAAATTTTTTTTTGTTAACATAATTGATCCAATCAATTCCGTTTGAAGTCCAAATTCAAATCTGAAAGAAGCTACTTGTAGCTCTTGAACCATACTTCATATTGTGCCTTGCCGAGCTCCAATCCGAAGTGATTTATGAATTCAAAATTCATAAATAAACTTTAGAGGATCTATTGGATATCCGGATCGAACCACTTCGAACCCGGATCCAAACCACTCTGTTATTAGACCAACCATTGGTCCATGGTTCAAATTAACTTTATTCCAATTCATATCGTGTCCCAAAATTCTATTTGAGTTACTGACTAACTCAAATCACCATCGAAGTAGGTGCTGCCGCTAATGTCTAGAGCTAGCTAGACATAGCCAGAACAAACCCCGTATGACCCATCTGATTGAGTCCCACTTAAATCAGTGATTACGCCTGTGTACAAGTCATCCAACTATGTGCGTAGCTCCATAAGTTCAAACCTAAGTCGGTAGCATAGGAACGCTTTCTATACTAATCGATGTGACCATCTAGCCATGGTTTCCGACGTCCGGATAGATCGAATTTGCACAAGGCAACATTCTGGAACCCAGGCTATGGTTGCCGCATAATTCATCCCTTGTTCTAGTACTCTGGGCGAATACGGAGTTAACTGCCAACTCCGAGTAAATCACCCAAGTATGTTTCAATGCAATGAATCTTGTGATACCTCACAAAGATTACCTTGGCCAAGGTTTTGCTAAATTGAAACATAGTTCGAGCACTCTCTCTAACACTTAGAGTGGACAATCCCATCTTGACTCATTACTGACCCAATAAGTACTTGACTGCACCCAGCAACCTTTCGTCACCGGATTAGAAATTCGGGTGGTCCAGTGCCTAAGTACAGTGAGTTGCTTATCAAGTCAACATGATAGTCTCATGTCAAAGGGACACTTATACCCATTGCCTTTCGTGAGTTGCTCCAGGCAGTTGAGCACTCAACAGAGATGAGTCACTGTTCAGTGAATGTACTCCTACACTCACCCGCATGTCATACCTGTGTTATACACTCCTTGGTTTAAGAGAATAAACCAACCCATATGACATACAATGACCTACACTTGATTACGTCGTCGTCCTCGGTAACGACGTATCATTTGACCGCGAACTTATTTAAGAGTTACTCAACAATTCCTCCATTGTCGAATACATGTAACTCTAAGGACTACAACATATTGGAATTCTACTGAAAGATGTAAACTATATGTTGTATGGCTAAAATTCACTTTTATTTATTGAATAAATAATGTTCATATACATCAACTCATAACCGTCTACAATCTAGACGATTAGCTATAGGACACATTTCCTAACAATAATTTGGCGGTCTCCACAGTGATTGCTAACCATCATATTAAGATGATCTTGGTCAATAATAGGTGCTCGATTAATATCCTCTACCTAAATGCCTTTAAGAAGATGAGGACCAGTAAAGACTGCTTGAAGTTCTTCAATAGTTTCTTGGTTGGCTTCTCCAAAGAGCCAGTCTTTATTGAAAGGATCCTTTTTTATGAGAGCTAGATGAAAGCCTTATTGGGCCATGGTGATGTCAGATTTCTTAGTGGTGAAACTTTCCTCAACTTATATCATTCTTGGGTAACTTGGCCTTAGCTCCCTAAGGACCATTACTTCAAGCGATCATCATTCTATGAAATTCTCCATAGAGCATTAGGTCGGAGAGCTCAAAGGTGATTTGTTGATGACAAGACGATGTTATTCCACCCCCTTAAAGGGAAAGTTAAGGTCGGGGAAGTACTTATGATGAAAAGTTTTGATAAGAGAAACAAGTTCAAGCTATAATAGAGAAAATTAATGGAAGACCTATTTCTAATCCCTCTAATTGAAGGAGACCCTAAGAGGGTGGTCAATATCAAATCCACCCTTTGTAAAGAATAAATGGATGAGCTAGTGACCTTCCTATAGGCTAATACCAATGTCTTTGCTTTATCCCCCATGAATATGCTAGGGATTGATTGCAGGGCCATCTCGCAATGGCTCAACATAGACTCAACTCATACATTCATGTGGCAAAGGAAAAGGCTTTGCCTTGAAGAGATAAAAAGCTATCTAAGAAGAAGAGAACAAGCTTATTGATGCCTAGTTCAATAGGGGAGTAGACTATCTAGAATGGCTTTCCAACATAGTCTTCACTACAAGAAAATACTGAAATAGCGATGCAAATTTAGCGACGCATCGTTGCGTTGCTAAATTGTGACCACATTGCGATGCCTCCGCGATAACAAAATATTGCAACACAATTAGCGACGCATTAGCGACTCAATAAACCAAAAATAAAAAAAAATTAATTTTTTAATTTAGCGACACAAGTAATGTGTCGCAATATTTTTAAATTTAGTTTTTATAAAATAGAATTATGAAATATAAAATATTGCGATGCAACTCAGTGCATCGCAATGTTTTTTAAAAAATTAATTATGTTAAATAGCGACGCATTAGCGATGCAATAAACCAGAAAATTATAAATTTTATTTTTTATTTAGCGATGCACTAATTACATCGCAATAATTTTAAATAAAATTAATATTTATAAAATATAATTATGAAATAAAAATATTGCGATGCAACTCAGTGCGTCGCAATATTTTTAAAAAAAACTAATTATGTTAAATAACGACGCAATACCGACGTAATAAAACAGTAATTAATAAAAATAATTTTTAATTTAATGATACAAGTATTGCGTCGCAATATTTTTTAAAAATTAAATTTAATAAAAATATTAAAAATAATTATAAAATAAAAATATTGCGACACAACTAAGTGTCGCAATGTTTTTAAAAAAATTAATTATGTTAAATAGCAACGCAATAAATAGTAAATTAATAAAAAAAAATTTTAATTTAGCGACGCAAGTATGAGTCGCAATATTTTAAAAAAATTAAATTTTATAAAATATTAAAAGATAAAAAAACAAAAATAAACATTGCGACCCAACGAACTGCGTCGTAATTGTTTAAAAAAAATTAATTTTGGTACATGCGTCGGATCGGTCATCGCCGACCGGGATCGATCATGGCTTCGATCGATCACAATTGTCGGATCGTCGCCGATCGGATCGATCGCGACAGTCCGAGATCATTCATCGCCGACCGGGATCAATAATAGCTTCGATCGATCGCAACCGTCGGATCGTCGGTGATTGGACCGATCGTAAGGGTCTGAGATCGATCGTGGCCGATCGGGATTAGGTCTTGGATCGATCGTAACCGTCGGATCGTCGGCGATCGGACCTATCGCAACGGTCCGAGATCGATCGTGGCCGATCAGGATAAGGGCTTAGATCGATCGCAACCGTCGGATCGTCACCGATCGGACCAATCACAACGGTCCAAGATCGGTCGTGGCCGATCGGGATCAGGGCTTGGATCGATTGCAACCGTCGGATCGTCGATGATCGGACCGTTGACCGGACTGATCGCAACGGTCCGAAATCGGTCGTGGCCGATCGAGATCAGGGCTTGGATCGATCGCAACCGTCGGATCGTCGGTGATCGGACCGATCGCCATGGTCCGAGATCGGTCGTGGCCGATCGGGATCAAGGCTTGGATCGATCGCAACCATCGGATCGTCATTGATCGGACCGATCGCAACGGTCCGAGTTCGGTCATGGCCGATCGGGATCAGGGCTTGGATCGATCGCAACCGTCGGATCATCGCGATCGGACCGATCGCAACGGTCCGAGATTAGTCGTGGCAGATCGGGATCAGGGCTTGGATCGATTTCAACCGTCGGATCATCGCCGATTGGATCGATCGCAACGGTCCGAGATTGGTCGCGGTCGATCGGATAAGGGCTTGGATCGATCGCAACCGTCGGATCATCCTCGATCGGACCAATTGCAACGGTCTGAGATTGGTCATGGCCGATCGGGATCAGGGCTTGGATCGATCGCAACCGTCGGATCATCGCCGATCGGAACGATTGTAACGGTCTGGGATCGGTCGTGGCCGATCGGGATCAGGGCTTGGATCGATCGCAACCATCGGATTGTCGCCGATCGGACCGATCGCAACGGCCTGAGATCGGTCGTGGCTGATCAAGATCACGGCCTGGATCGATCGCAACCGTCGGATCGTCGCTGATCGGACCGATCACAACGAGCCAAGATCGGTCGTGGCTGATCGGAATCATGGCTTGGATCGATCGCAACCGTCGAATCGTCGGCGATCGAACCAATCGCAATGGTCCGAGATCGATCGTGGCTGATCGGGATCAGGGTTTGGATCGATCGCAACCATTGGATCGTCGGCGATCGAACCGATCACAATGGTTCGAGATCGGTCGTGGCCGATCGGGATCAGGGCTTGGATCTATCGCAACCGTCGGATCGTCAGCGATTGGACCGATCGCAATAGTCCGAGATCAGTCGTGGCCAATCGGGATCACGGCTTGGATCGATCGCAACCATCGGATCGTCACCGATCAGACCGATCGCCACGGTCCGAGATCGATCGTGGCCGATCGGGATCAGGGCTTGGATCGATCGCAACCGTTGAATCATCGGCGATCAGACCGATCGCAACGGTCCGAGATCGGTCATGGCTGATCGGGATCACGACTTGGATCGATCGCAACCGTCGGATCGTCGTCGATCGGACCGATCACCACGGTTCAAGATCGATCGTGGCCAATCGGGATCAGGGTTTGGATCAATCGCATCTGTCGGATCGTCAGCGATCGAAACGATCGCAATGGTCCAAGATCAGTCGTGGCCGATCGGGATCAGGGCTTGGATCGATCGCAACCGTCAGATCGTCGCCGATTGGACCGATCGCAACGGTTCGATATCGATCGTGGCCGATCGGGATAAGGGCTTGGATCGATCGCAACCATCGGATCGTCGCTGATTAGACCAATCGCAATGGTTCGAGATCGGTCGTAGCTGATCGGGATCAGGGCTTGGATCGATCGCAACCATCGGATCGTCGCCGATCGGAACGATCACAAAGTCCGAGATCGATCGTGGCCGATCGGGATCAGGGCTTGGATCGATCGCAACCATCAGATCGTCGCCGATCGGACTGTTCGGAACGGTCCGAGATTGGTCATAGCCAATCAAGATCATGGCTTAGATCGATCACAACCGTCGGATCATCGCCGATCGAACCGATCGCAACGGTCTGAGATCGGTCGTGGCTGATTGGAATCATGGCTTGGATCGATCGCAACCGTCGGATGTCGGCGATCGGACCGATCGCAACGATCCGAGATCGGTCATGGCCGATCGGGATCAGGGCTTGGATTGATCGCAACTGTCGGATCGTCGGCGATCGAACTGATCGCAATGGTCCGAGATCGATCATGGCTGATCGGGATCAGGGCTTGGATCGATCGCATCCGTTGGATTATCGGCGATCGGACCGATCACAATAGTTCGAGATCAGTCATGGCTGATCGGGATCAGGGCTTAGATCGATTGCAACCGTCGGATCATCAGCGATCGGACCGATCGCCATGGTCCGAGATCGGTCGTGGCCAATCAAGATCATGGCTTAGATCGATCAAAACCGTCGGATCGTCGCCGATCGAACCGATCGCAACGGTCTGAGATCGGTCGTGGCTGATCGGAATCACGGCTTGGATTGATCGCAATCGTCGGATCATCGATGATCGGACCGATCGCAACGGTCTGAGATCTGTCGTGGCCGATCGGGATCACGGCTTGGATCGATCGCAACCGTCGGATCGTTGCCGATCGGACCGATCGCCACAGTCCGAGATCGGTCATGGCCGATCGGGATCAAGGCTTGGATCGATGCATCCGTCAGATCATCGGCGATCAGACCGATCGCAATAGTCCGAGATCAGTCATGGCCGATCGGGATCAGGGCTTGGATCGATCGCAACCATCGGATCGTCAGCGATCGGACCGATCGCCACGGTTCGAGATCGGTCGTGGCCGATCGGGATCATGGCTTGGATCGATCGCACCGTTGGATCATCGGTGATCGGACCGATCGCAACGGTCCGAGATCGATCGTGGCCGATCGGGATCAGGGCTTAGATCGATCGCAACCATCGGATCGTCAGCGATCGGACCGGTCGGATCGTCAGCGATCGGACCGATCGCAACGGTCCGAAATCGGTCGTGGCCGATCGGATCAGGGCTTGGATTGATCGCAACCATCGGATCATCGCTGATTGGACCGATCGCAACTGTCCGAGATCGGTCGCGGTCGATCGGGATAAGGGCTTGGATCGATCGCAACCATCGGATCATCACCGATCAGACCAATCGCAACGGTCCGAGATCGGTCATGGCCGATCGGGATCTCGGCTTGGATCGATCGCAACCGTCGGATCATCGACAATCGAACCGATCGTAATGGTCCAAGATCGGTCATGGCCGATCGGGATCAGGGATTGGATCGATCGCAACCGTCGGATCATCGCCGATCTAACCGATCGCAACGGTCCGAGATCGGTCGTGACAGATCGGGATAAGGGCTTGGATCGATCGCAACCGTTGGATCGTCGTCGATCGGACCGATCGCAACGGTCCGAGATCGGTCATGGCCGATCGGGATAAGGGCTTAGATCGATTGCAACCGTCGGATCATCACCAATCAAATCGATCGCAATGGTCCGAGATCGGTCGTGGCCAATCGGGATCAGGGCTTGGATCGATCGCAACCGTCGGATCATCGGCGATCAGACCGATCGCCACGATCCAAGATCGGTCGTGGCCGATCGGGATCAGGGCTTGGATCGATTGCAACCGTCGGATCATCGCCGATCGGACCGATCGCAACGGTCTGAGATTGGTCATGGCCGATCGGGATCACGGCTTTGATCAATCGCATCCATCGGATCATCGCTGATCGGACCGATCGCAACGATCCAAGATCGGTCGTGGCCGATCGGGATCAGTGCTTGGATCGATCGCAACCGTCGGATCATCGCCGATCTGATCGATCGCAATCGTTCGAGATTGGTCATGGCCGGTCAGGATCAGGGCTTGGATCGATTGCAACCGTCGGATCGTTGGCGATCGGACCGATCGCAATGGTCCGAGATCGGTCTTGGCTGATCGAAATCATGGCTTGGATCGATCGCAACCATCGGATCATCGCTGATCGGACCGATCGCCATGGTCCAAGATCGGTCGTGACCAATGGGATCAGGGCTTGGATCGATCGCAATTATCGAATCGTCGGTGATCGGACCGATCGCAATGGTCCGAGATCGGTCGTGGCCGATCGGGATCACAGCTTGGATCGATCGCAACCATCGGATCGTCGGCGATCGGACCGATCGCAACGGTCCGAGATCGGTCATGGCCGATCGAGATTAGGGCTTGGATCGATCGCAACCATTGGATTGTCGCCGATCGGACCGATCGCAACGGTCCGAGATCGATCGTGGCCGATCAGGATAAGGGCTTGGATCGATCGCAACTGTCAGATCATCACCGATCGGACCAATCGCAATGGTCCGAGATCGATCGTGGCTGATCGGGATTAGGGTTGGATCGATCGCAACCGTCGGATCGTCGGTGATCGGACTGATCGCAACGTTTCTAGATCGGTCGTGGCCTATCGGGATCAAGGCTTGGATCGATCGCAACCATCGGATCGTCGGCGATCGGACCGATCGCAATGATCCGAGATCGGTCGTGGCCGATTGGGATCACGGCTTGGATCGATCGCAACCGTCGGATCATTGCCGATCGGACCGATCGCAATGTTACAAGATCAGTCATTGTCGATCGGGATCATGGCTTGGATCGATCTCAACCATCGGATCGTCGGCGATCGGACCAATCGCCACGGTCTGAGATCGGTCATGGCCGATCGGGATCAGGGCTTGGATCAATCGCAACCGTCAGATCATCGCCGATCGGACCGATCGCAACGGTCCAAGATCGGTCATGGCCGATTGGGATCACGGCTTGGATCGATCACAACCGTCGGATCGTTGCCGATCGGACCGATCGCAACGGTCCGAGATCGGTCGTGGCCAATCGGGATCAGGGCCTGGATCGTTCGCAACCGTCGGATCATTGCCGATCGAACTGATCGCAACGGTCTGAGATCGATCGTGGCCGATCGGGATCACAGCTTAGATCGATCGCAACCGTCGGATCGTCGGTGATCGGATCGATCGCAACGGTCCGAGATCGGTCATGGCCAATCGGGATCGTGGCTTGGATCGATCGCAACCGTTGGATCATCGCCGATCGGACCGAACGCAACGGTCCGAGATCGGTCATGGCTGATCGGGATCAGGGCTTGGATCGGTCGCAAACGTCGGATCGTCAGCGATCGGACCGATCGCCACGATCCGAGATCGATCGTGGATGATCGGATCATGGCTTGGATCGATTGCAACCATCGGATTATCGGCGATCGGACTGATCACAACGGTCCGAGATCGATCGTGGCCGATCAGGATTATGGCTTGGATCGATCGCAATCGTCGAATCATCGTCGATCGGACCGATCGCAATGGTCCGAGATCGATCATGGCCGATCGGGATCATGGATTGGATCGATTGCAACCATCGGATCGTCGCCTATCGAACTGATCGCAATGGTCCGAGATCGATCGTGGCCGATCGGGATCATGGCTTGGATCAATCTCAACCATCGGATCATTGCCGATCGGACCGATCGCCACGGTCCGAGATCGGTCGTGGCCGATCGGGATAAGGGCTTGGATCGATCGCAACCATCGGATCGTTGGCGATCGAACCGATCGCCACGGTCCAAGATCGGTCGTGGCCGATCGGGATCACGGCTTGGATCGATCGCAACTGTCGAATCATCGGCGATTGGACCGATCGTAACGGTTCGAAATCGGTCGTGGCTGATCGGGATCAGGGCTTGGATCGATCGCAACCGTCGGATCATCGGCGATCGAACCGATCGCAATGGTCCCAGATCGATCGTGGTCGATCGGGATCAGGGCTTGGATCGATCGCAACCATCGGACCGATCCCAGAGAAAAGAAGTTTTAATATTGCGACGCATATATTGCGTCGCAATGATTTTTAGAGAAATAAATGTTGTAAAAAATTTAAAAATAAAACATTGCGACGCAATATATGCATCGCAATTATTTTTAGAAAATATAATTTTTATCAGTTATAATTATTAAAAAAATATTGCGACGCATTAGCGACGCAATTTCCTAGAAAAAAAAATAATTTTTCTAGAGAAAACAAGTTTTAATATTGCGACGCATATATTGCGTCGCAATGTTTTTTAGGAAAATAAATGTAATAAAAAATTTTTTAAAAAAATTATTTTCAGAAAATATAATTTTTATCAAATATAATTATCAGATAAAAATATTGCGATGCATTAGCGATGCATTTTTCCAGAAAATAAAAATAATTTTTCCGTCGGACATTGGCGCCAAATTAGTGATGCTAAGTTTTGCATAAAATAATAAAAAATGCCAAATTAGCGATGGATTAGCGACGCGTTGTTGCGTCGCTAATCAATAATAAATTTTTTAAAAAAATAGCAAGTGATTAGCGATGCAAATTTGCGTCGCTAATCACTACTATATAAGCTGGGTCGGGCCAACCCCCCCCCCCCTCTTCTTCCTCTTCTTACCCTAATTGCCGCCGTCCCCTCCTCCGGCTCCCCCCGCCCTCTCCCCCGGTGCTACGAACCACCGGCGGTAGCTCCCCCCACTCTGGCGGCGTTCCCTCTCTACCGAGGTAAGTCCCCCCTCCCCCTCATTAAAAAAAAAAAAACAATCGTTGCCGGCCACGACCGCAGCCATGGCCATCTTCTTCGACCACGGCCGCTGTCGTGGCCGGCCGTGGCCTGGACACGATGGCCAGGCCACAAAAAAATTAACAGGGGGGGTTTTCCCCACCCACCCTTCGTTGCCGGCCACGGCCACGGCCGTGGCCGTCTTCTCCGGCCACGGTGGCTAGGCCACCAAAAAAAATTTAACAGGGAAGGTTTTCCCCACCCCCCTTTCATTGCCGGCCACAGCCACGGCCGTGGCTTGGCCATGGTGGCCAGGCCACCAAAAAAAATTAACAGGGGGGGGGTTTTTCCCCCCCCCTTCGTTGCCGGCCACGGCCACGGCCGTGGCGGTCTTCTCCGACCACGGCCGCTGCCATGGCCAGCCGTGGCCTGGCCACGGTGGCCAAGCCACAAAAAAAATTAGCAGGGGGGGTTTTCCCCACCCCCCCTTCGTTGCTGGCCACGGCCACGGCCGTGGCCATCTTCTCCGGCCACGGCCGCTGCCGTGGCCGGCCGTGGCCGGGGCCACGGCCGCTGCCGTGGCCAGCCGTGGCCGGGCCACGGTGGCCAGGCCAACAACAAAAAAAATTTAACAGGGTGGTTGGGGAAAACCCCCTTCTTCTCCGACCACACCCATGGCTGTGGCCGGCTGTGGCCTGGCCACGGTGGCCATACCACAAAAAAAAAAAAAAAATCACAGCACTGTAACCTTTAGACCCGTTTGAGAATTTGTAAGACTTAGTCTTGCAAATTCTCAATTGTCCTGGTGGACAGTTTGAGAATATTTTTTGCAATATGTTAGTCTGCTATTAATCATCATTGGTTGAGATTGCGGTTTGTATTTGGGTTAGCTAAATCGGGTCCATAAAGGGTTAGACTCTAAGGTTTAAATCAACTGGACTAAAAGAGTATTTATTCAAATCTAATTAGATTAGGTTAAGAATGCTCTAAATCAAATAATAGTTGTAGTTGATCAAGTCTTTCTCTTTGATTAAACCAAATGGAAGTAGATTAGGCTCCGTGGTTGAGCATGAATCTATTAGATGGTCAAATCAGAATTGGTTAACCATATGATGTCAAGGTGGGATGGCAAGTTGCTCTAGGATCAACGATCGAATGGTTTTTAATTGGGAGCTACTCGTATTGATGCGTCTTTAACGAGTTAATGGCATATCCCCTCCATCGATCTCTCTCACCTGGTCATTGTGGTGAACCATTTATGATTCAGATCATTTACCTGATTCGGGTTGACCCATGCCTGTAAGGATATCAGTATGGCTGATTTAGGTGCCACTTAACCTGACTTAATCTTGTTTCATTCTACCGATTTCATAGATTCAGTAGGAGAACTTGATTAGTCAATTTATCTTCATATTATTAAAATCCTCTAAAATTATTAGGTCCTTAAAATGAAATAGTTATATGATAACTAGATCATAGCCTCCCATTAAGGTGGGTGATAATGAGTCCGATGTCTTGATAATCATTGGAGGCACTCCATGCCTGGTGCTTGTCAACCATCGGAATTATCATTCATTATATGATAAGTCAACGTAACTATTAAATAAATAGTCAGGTGAGCCGAGCTTCACTCGGGCTTGGTTGTCTATTGATAGGTTACACTGATTATATCATTTAATGGTTGGACCTAACCAGAACTTTCAGTGGAGGCACTTCATGCCTGCTGAAGAGGTACATGGGGCAAAACTGAACACTAAGAATTGTTTGGGGAAACAATTGGTTTTGAACCTACTCTTAGATGCATATGGGTTAGCCAAGCTTCCCTTGGGTCTGTATGTAGTTTATGTAGATCTTAGTGCCCGCTAAAGAATTAAGAATAATTCTTCGAATTGGGGTGTAGAGGCTGCCAATTTGAACAAAATAGTGGAAGAATCTTTAGACTAAAGTCCAAGTCTTTAGACTGAATCAATTTATATACTAATAAACTTTAGTTTTTCCTTATGCAGAACATAGCCACTAATTTATCATTAAGGTCCCTATTGGATAGTGACAAATTGAATGGTTCCAATTTCAATAGCTGGTTCAGAAAACTTAAGATCGTCCTTGAGCATGAGAGGATTCTATATATTCTGAATAATCCTGCACCAAAGATACCTGATGCAAACACCCAAAGTTTTGAGAGAGACACTTATCAGAAGTGGCTCAATGATAGAACTAGCATACGTTGTATCATGTTAGCAGCAATGAACGATGAATTCGATCGCCGGTTCGAGAATGCTCAGCCAAAAGAAATCATTCAAGCGTTGAATGAATCTTTCAGCACACCCGATGATGTTGAAAGGCACAAGATTAGTTGTGCTATTTTCAATGCTCGAATGAGAGATGGATCTCCTGTCACTGATCATGTATTGTACATGATCGAGAAGATAGAACTCCTAAGCAAGCTCGGCTTTCCCTTACATGAGCAGTTGGGAAAAGATGCGATCCTGAATTCCTTGCCTCCATCCTTCCGACCTTTCCTTACTCATTTTCAAATGACAAAGCCTGCAGTCAACTACCACGGTTTGTTGGGGTTGTTACAGAACTTTGAGAAGGATAACCAGCTCTCTAAGGGTTTGGTTGTGGTTGAAGGATCTAAGGTAGGGCGTAAACCCTTTGGGAAAGGGAAGAAGAAAAAGAATAAAAAAGGATGCAACATGCTAGGACATCTATAAGGGGTCAGATGCAGAAGAAGAAAGTTGATAAAAGTCAAGCTGAATGCTTTCACTGTAAGATGCAAGGGCATTGGAAGAGGAACTGTCCTCTTTACATTGCCACACTTGATCCAAACATGCCAAAGAAGAAAAAGGAGCAAGATGTTGCTCAACAAGGTATTTATATGATAACACCTTGTAATTTTTCTATATATGATAATCAGACCTGGGTATTGGATACTGGGAGTCCTTTTAACATTTGCAATTCATTGCAGGGACTACAGGTCATCAGAAGATTTGAGGACAATGAAAGATTCCTAAATGTCGGTGATGGAAGATTAGTTCCAGTACTGGCATTAGGAGTTCTTGAAATAGTTTTCAATAGAAATGTCATTATACTAAATGATTGTCATTTTTGCCCAACATTCTTATTGAACGTAATTTCTGTAGGCCTTCTGGCCAAAAGTTATTATAAAATTTCAATAAAGGATGTTACCTTGAATATTATTATGAATGGAGTCACTGCAATGACTGAGCATTTATCTAATGGCATTTATATATTATCACAGCCTGTGAATGTAGTGTACCAATCAAGTAACTGCCCTAGAACAACTGATGTCACAGATATTTATCTTTGGCACCATCAGCTGGGTCATATCAACAAGAACAGATTAAACAAGTTAACTCAGGAGGGCATCCTTTGAGTTGATGATTGTGAATCATTAACTACCTATGAATCATGTCTTCTTGGTAGAATGACCAAGTCATCTTTTACTGGAAAAGGTGAAAGAGCCAAAGAGCTATTGGGTCTAGTACATACTGATGTATGTGGACCAATGAGCACTTGTGCTAAAGATGGATACTACTACTTCATTACTTTTACAGACGACCTTTCTAGGTTCGGTTATGTTTATCTTATGCGACATAAATATGAATCGTTTGAAATGTTCAAACTATATCATAAAGAAGTAGAAAAATAAACAGAAAAATGTATTAAGACCCTTCGATCAGATCGAGGAGGCGAATACCTTTCCAATGAATTTGTGACATATTTAAAGGAGAATGGGATTCTCTCCCAATGGACTCCTTCTGGAACACCGCAACATAACGGTGTGTCGAAAAGAAGGAATCGAACTCTGCTAGACATGGTTCGATCCATGATGGGTTTTGCAAGCTTGCCAATATCATTTTGGGGATACGCATTAGAATCAGTTTGTCATATTCTTAATAAGATTCCAAGTAAGTCTATTTCTAAAACTCCACATGAGATGTGGTATGGACATAACCGGTTATTACTGTTGCCCTAGATGGCAACCCAAGAGGGGGGGGTGAATTGGGTTCTTTTAAAAAATTAGCCTTTTTAAAATAGTTTGCTTGAGAAATGAAGGCAAATGCAATGTAATATAAAGTGCAGTGAATAAATAGAGATAGAGATAGAGACAATAGAACACGGCAAACACAAAGATTTTATAGTGGTTCGGTGTATCCAACACCTACGTCCACTCCCAAGATTCACTTGGGTCCACACTATAATCTCCTGATTACAGCCGAGTTGTTTTACAGCTCACAACTCAAACTTGTTGTTTTCCCGGGATCACAACGAACCCAGCTGGTTTTCAAGGGCTCACCAGCACAAAAACCCTAACACAAGCTTAACCAAGCTTGAACCGAGGTAAGACTACCTCCACTAGTTCAATCCCCCAGATTGAACTAGACACAAACAAAAAATATTGTTTTTCAAATACAAAGCTCCTCAATGAGCAAATAACAAATAAGAATAACAAGTTTAGAAAAGCCTGATTTGTAGTTGGTTGGCTTTTGAGCTTTTCTTCTTTTCTTCTTTTCTTCTTCTCCTTTGGATTGAATCAAGCCTCAGCTCCGATTCTTCACAGTTGAAGCAGTTGAGAAGATTGAAAAGCAAGAAACTGAGCTTTTTCTCCAATTTGGGAAATCCACCGACTTTGATTTGAATGCCTTGGATTCCTCTTGAGCTTTTTGGAGTGGAGTGGATTTGAGCTAGAAGGTTTTCTCTTGAGATTCAGGCTCTTTTCGGATTTTTGATTTGAATTTCTCTTTTCCGTTCTTTTTTTTTCTCTTTTTTTGAAAATAGTCTTCCCTTTTTATAGATTTCTTTAACCATTTTTGGAAGAAAACTATCCGTTGGAGTGTACCTTGTACAAAATATATCCGTTAGAAATAAGGTAAAATAGAAATATTACCGTTAGAGCTGATCTGGCAATTTGATTTTTCGTTCCAGGTGGGTTGGAGTCGACTCTAACTTTTCTGGAGTCGGCTCTAGCTCGAGGCAAAACGGTATTTCTGGAGTCGTCTCTGACTTTTCTGGGGTCGACAAGAAACTTTTCTGGAGTCGACTCTAACTTACCCGGAGTCGACTCTAGGTCGGGGCCAGAAAAATCGACGTTCTGCTTTTCTGTGAGAGTCGACTCTAACAGTCTCGGAGTCGACTCTAACTTCCGTGCCAGTTCCGGAGTCGGCTCTGTGATTCTCGGAGTCGACTCTAATGTCTGCAATTCTTACCTAGACATTAGATTCGATCCAGAACACTATGTAACTCCTGATTTTGATCATTCAATAGACTTATAATCTGAAACACTTAATCAAAATCATTAGAGCCTTCAAAGTTATACTCAATAGTTTTGTTAATCATCAAAATCATCAATTGGGTCAACAATCTCCCCCTTTTTGATGATAACAAAAACTTTGAGTATATGCATTCAAAAATTCAATCAAACTAAGGATTATAGTCATTTTGAACTTTAAACATTTTAATTTAGGTTTTGATGCCAATGTTCAAGTAAACTTTAAAATTGTATGAGTTCAATATAATCCATCAATTATGAATATTTAATCTTAATGTGCATAAAATTGCAAATGAGCTTTTTGTTAAGCTCCCCCTGTATATAAGCATCAAATTTTAACAGATTAACATTTCAAGTCATTTTGCATAAACAATTAATTCTCCCCCTTTCTTTCTTTCTTTATGCATATATCATTAAAATTTTCAAGTCTTTGAATTCAAATTGGCTTTTTTCTTTGCATATTCAACCATCTCAACCATCTCTCCCCCTTTTTTGTTATCAGAAATAAGGAGAGTATTAGATAAAGAAAGTTATATATAAAATTGTAGACTCAATAAAGCATAGGGATCCAAGCAATCAATATTTGAAAAGTGAAATTGTATTTCATAAGCAAGAACCATTACATTAGTTGATTCATTTACATTTCAAAAAGAAATACATTAGATATTCAAAAATTCCTAAGTACAAACTATCAAAATCAAAATCAAGGTCAAATGTGTTTGAATACAATTTTCTTCAGATGACCTATGATTTCCATTACATCATCCTTTTGTGATTTCTTAAAGTTTTCAAGGCAAGCTTCGATTTGAGAGACTGCAAGGTCAATGTCCTTCTTCAATTGACCCGTTGCATGAACATAGATCCTGATCCATCGGCAATGCCTTCCATCCTTTCGAAGATCTTGTGAAGCTCAGCACCAAAGGATTCAACAGAACTGCCTAAGGTAAAGGATAGCATGTCCAGTCTCGAATTTAGTTCTTCTTTCAACTGATTAAAGTCTTCTTTTAATTTAGAAATTTCTTGAGATCTCTGGCTATCATACTCAGCAAGCAAACCTCTTAACTGATCAAGTTGCTCATCAGAGAATCTCCCAGAATTTATTATAGGCTGATGTGGAGGTGAGGGAATAGAACTGGGTCCGGCCTCTGAAGGTCCAGCTGAAGAAGGTCCCGCAATAGATGGATCAGGGACAGATGGTCCCTCAGTGGATGGTCCCGGGAAGTCTTCTACTCTGGTCCTCTGCCCTTTCTCTCTCTGCTCTTTCCTCTCTTCCTCCTTTATCCAAACACCATTTACTTTCTTGAAGCCCATCCGATGAATAGTAGAATGCTATAATAATCAGTGTGTCTCAGTTTTCTTAAAGGTTCATTTTCCATAATGAGCACACCTTGGCTTCTAAAGACTAGTGTCAGAATCATACCATATGGCAGTGTTGATCTCTTCTTTGTAGCTGCCTCTGCCATATATCCAATCATCATGCCAGCTAAATTGACTGGCCTTCCAGTTATAATGCATCCATCAAAGAACGTCTCGCTCCGAGACATACTCGAATCTACCAATTTTTGGAAATAAGATTCTTCCACAGATATTATGTAATAATCTGAGTTCTAGGTTCAATTGATTTGCAAAATTTCTTCAAACTCAGTCACATCTCTCCCTAGCATCCTTGTCAGTGCCCCACTTCTATCCTCATGTTGATATTCCATAACCGATAGTGGGCATTTCTAATAGGTTTCCAAGAATCTCCGAGGTAATGTCACTCTTGTTCCTCTTACAATGCTTACTAAACCACCTTCTCCTCTGCTTAATTTGTAAAACTCTCTTACTAAGGCAGGATAAGTGGGAAATCAAGTGAGCAAAATTTTTCCCATCCCATTTCCTTCAAATTCTTCCAATAGAGAACCTTCCGATTCAAATAAATCAAAGTTTACTTTTCTCCCAGTGGTAATGGTCTTACCGGCTAAATGGTCAACCTTTGGTGAAGATGGTGAAGGGGGGAATCCTCTTGAGTGGCCGAAGAGGAAGAAGGCGAGGGTTGCCTCCGAACGTGCGTCTCTTCGTTGGAACGGATGCTCCACCGAATCCGCGCCTCTTAGGTGCCATTGAGAAGATTGGAAGATTAATCAAGGGTTTTGAGTAGATTGGGGAAGTTGGAAAGGTTTTGGAGTTCTTTGGATAGGTTTAGGAGACGATTGGAATGATTGGGGGTCGACTCCGCCTTTTTATTTTTGACCTAGCTCGACTTAGAGTCGACTCCCGAAAACTGGGTGTCGGCTCCGAACCAGAAAATCTGTCAGCGCTCGAATTAGAGTCGGCTCCACAAAAGCCAGAGTCGGCTCTAATCACTTAGACAGAACATCAAAAACTCAGGTGTCGACTCCACAAACTGTCAGAGTCGACTCTAACAGTTTCAGAGATAAAAAATTAAGTTTCAAGATTTGAAACTATTCAAATTAATCATCAAATTATAGATTAATGTTAGCAATTGGGGAAACAATGAATCAAGATCTAGATAGATTTCCTTATTGAAATATCAAGATTTTTCAAGAAAATGATGAAATCTAGATAGATGTCCTTAAGAGTTTCAAAAACTATTCCAAAGGATCACAAACTCCTAATTCTCCTCTAAGATAACAAAATCTCTCTTCACTTAAGGGTTTTGTAATATATCTGCTAATTGTTCTTCAGTATTAACATAATCAAGACAAATTTCATTATTAGCTACATGTTCTCTTATAAAGTGATATCTAATTTCAATGTGTTTGTTCTTGAATGTTGAATTGGATTTTTAGTTAGATTTATTGCACTTGTATTATCACATCTTATAGGTGTTTATCAAGTGTGATACCATAGTCTTCAAGTTGTCGCTTAATCCATAGGATTTGAGCACAGCAACTTCCAGCTGCAACATATTCTGCTTCAGCAGTAGATAATGCAACCGAATTTTGCTTTTTGCTAAACCATGAGATTAAGTTACTTCCTAAAAATTGGCATGCACCACTTGTGCTTTTTCTATCTAACTTACATCCAGCATAATCAGAATCAGAATATGCAATTAGATTTAATGTTGAGTCTCTAGAATACCATAAACCTACATTTTTTGTTCCACTTAAGTATCTTAGTATTCTTTTAACAGCAATTAATGTGATTCTTTAGGTTCAGATTGAAATCTAGCACATAAACAACAGCAAACATAATATCTGGTCTACTTGCAGTTAAGTAAAGAAGGGATCCGATATACCTCGATAATATTTTGATCAACCTTTCTTACCTTCTTCATCTTTGTCCAGCTTGCATGAAGGACTCATTGGTGTTCCGAGGGGTTTGATTGATTCCATACCAAACTTCTTTTCTCTTGTGTACTTTGTTTGGTTGATAAAGATTCCCTCTTTGCTTTGTTTGATTTGGAGTCCAAGGAAGAAGTTGAGTTCTCCCATCATGCTCATTTCAAATTCTCCCTGCATTAACTTAGCAAATTCTTGACATAGAGAATTGTTAGTAGCACCAAAAACAATGTCATCAACATATATTTGTACTACTAATAAATCTTTACTTTTCTTTTCAAAAATAATGTTTTATCAACATTTCCTCTTGTAAAATCATTTTCAATTAAAAATTTACTTAATCTATCATACCAAGCTCTAGGTGCTTGTTTCAAACCATATAATGCTTTGTGCAATTTAAAAACGTGATTTGAAAATTCATGATCTTCAAAACCTGGTGGTTGTTCAACATAAACTTCTTCATTTATAAATCCATTTAAAAATGCACTTTTAACATCCATTTGAAATAAGTTAAAATTCATATGACATGCAAATGCAAGTAAAAGTCTAATGGCTTCTAATCTAGCTACAGGTGCAAAGGTTTCATCAAAATCAATACCTTCTTCTTGATTATATCCTTTTGCAACTAATCTAGCTTTGTTTCTAATTACTATGCCATTTTCATCTAGTTTATTTCTAAATCCATTTTGATCCTATAACTGAATGATTTTTAGGTCTTTCACTAAGTCCATACATTATTTCTAGTAAATTGATTTAATTCTTCTTGCATTGCTAACATCCAATTATTATCTTTTTCAGCTTCTTCAATAGTTTTAGGTTCAATTTGAGATACAAATGCAAGATGATTACTAATATTTCTCATAGATGATCTAGTTCTTATTCCTTGAGATGGATCACCTATAATCAATTCCTTGGATGACTATAAGCATATCTCCAATCTCTAGGAAGATCTACATCATTATGATAATATTACATCATCATCCTTAGGTGAATCATCATCTTTAGCTTCTTGTTCATGATCTGAAGATACATCAATATTAATTTTTCAAGATCTTTTTCAATTATGTTTGTATCTTCCTCATCATCAATCTTTTCAGAACTTGATGCTAAAGATTCATCAAAAACTACATGAATGGATTCTTCAACAACTAAGTTTTCTTGTTAAATACTCTATAGCTTTACTAGTTGTTGAATATCCTAAGAATATTCCTTCATCAGATTTAGCATCAAATTTTCCTAAATTATTTTTACCATTATTATGAATAAAACATTTACAACCAAATGCATGAAAATATTTATATTGGGTTTTCTATTCATTCCATAATTCATAAGGTGTTTTCTTTAAGATTGGTCTTATTAGGGCTCTATTTAAGATGTAACATGCTGTGTTAATAGCTTCCGCCCAAAAGTACTTTGGTAGGTTACTTTCACATAGCATGGTACGGGCCATGTCTTCTAGAGTCCTATTTTTCTTTCAACTACTCCATTTTGTTGTGGGTCCTAGGTGCAGAAAAATTATGATTAATACCATTTTCATGCAAAACTTTCAAATAAGTGATTTTCAAATTCAGTTCCATGATCACTTCTTAGAGACACTATGGTAGTGTTTTTCTCATTTGTGACTTTCTTGAAGAATTTCAGAATATCGAGAAAGTCTCATCTTTGTGAGCTAAAAACATTACCCAAGTGAATCTAGAATAATCATCTACAATCACAAGACCATATTTCTTTCCTCCTAGACTTGTGGTTCTAGTTGGTCCAAAAAGGTCCATGTGAAGTAGCTCTAATGGCCTAGAAGTTGAAACAACATTTTTAGATTTGAAAGAACTTCTAGTTTGTTTTCCAAATTGACATGCATCACATATTTTGTTATTTTCAAAATCTAATTTAGGTAAACCTTTAACTAAATCCATTTTAATTAATTTTGAAATAAGGTGTGTGCTTGCATGACCTAATCTACGATGCCACAACCAACCAATCTCATTTATATTAGCATTATTCAGCAACTAAGCAATGATTACTAGATAATTTGTCTAATCAATCAAGTATACATTGCCATTCTATAACCAGTAAAAACAATGCTATTATCAATGGAATTAGTTACAGTGCATAGAAGATTTAAATGAAACTTTAAAGTTTTATCACATAATTGGCTTATACTAATTAGATTATGCTTAAACCATCAACATAAAGTACATTATCAATAAATGTAGATGGAGTTATTGAACTTTACCAAGGCCCATAATNGCCAGACATGGCTGTGGCCGCCTAGGACCAGCCCGAGGGCTGGCTAGGGGCCTAACATACTTGTGGCCCACTAGGACCAGTCCGAGGGCCCGCTAGGGGCTTAACATACTTGTGGCCGCCTAGGACCAGCCCGAGGGCCGTCTAGGGGCCAGACATAGCTGTGGCCGCCTAGGACCAGTCCGAGGGCCAGCTAGGGGCCTAACATACTTGTGGCCGCTCAGACCAGCCCGAGGGCCGGCTAGGGGCCTAACATACTTGTGGCCGCCTAGGACCAGCCCGATGGCCGGGTAGGGGACAAACATACCTGTGGCCACCTAGGACCAAGCCCGAGGGCCAGCTAGAGGCCAACTACTTGTGGCCGCCTAGGACCAGCCCAAGGGCCGGCTAGGGGCCTAACATACTTGTGGCCGCCTAGGATCAGCCCGAGACCGGCTAGGGGCCAAACATGGCTGTGGCCGCTTGGACCAGCCCGAGGGCCAGCTAGGGGCCTAACATACTTGTGGCCGCCTAGGACCAGCCGAGGGCCGGCTAGGGGCCTAACATACCTGTGGCCACCTAGGACCAGCCCGAGGGCCGGCTAGAGGCCTAACATCCTGTGGCCGCCTAGGATCAGCCCGAGGGCCGGCTAGGGGCCTAGCATACTTGTGGCCGCCTAGTACCAGCCCGAGGGCCGGCTAGGGGCCAGACATAGCTGCCTTGGGGTTTCTCACGCCGATCTGGGAGTTTGACTCGGGGCCGCCTAGAGCACAAGATTTGAACCTCAGAGGTTTCTCACGCCGGTCCGGGTATCTGTGTCTTTTGGGCTACCGAGGTCCTTTTGAAACCCAAGGGGTGACCGAGAGTCGCTGTGGTGGGACCATACTCGGGAGCCTTTAACCCAGAGGGTGACCTGAGGGCACTTTGACTGGCTCAGGGTCCTTTTTTGAAACCCCAAAGGGTGACCCGAGAGTCGCTATGGTGGGACCATGCTCGGGAGCCTTTTACCCCGGAGGGTAACCTCAGGGCACTTTGACCTGGCTCAGGGTCCTTTTCTGAAACCCCGAAGGGCAACTCGAGAGTTGCTACGGTGGGACCATGCTCGGGAGCCTTTATTGATGGGCAAAAATAAAACCGCCTCAGAGGTTTCGTGACCGGCCCGGGCGTTGACTTGGGGCCGCCGAGACCACAGGGCTTGAACCATCGGAGGTTTCTCGCACCGGTCGAGAGTTTGACTCGGGGCCGTCTAGAGCACAAGACTTGAACCTCTGGAGGTTTCTTGCACCGGTCCGGGGTGTCTATGATCTCAAGACCACTAAAGTCATTTTAAAATATCTCGGGGGTCGCTCGGCCAGTCCGGGAGTTTGACTCAGAGCCACCAAGACCATAGGACTTGACTGCCTTGGAGGTTTCTTGCACCAGTCCAGGGGTATCCTTATGATCGTGGGGCTACCGAAAAACTACCTCGGCAGTCGCTTGGCCGGCCTGAGTGGTTTTTGAGAAATTGAATAAAAAACTTCTCTTTTCTTGTACAACATTGCCACAGGGTTCAGCTCTGGGCCACTTAGGACACAGGGCTTGAACCTTTGGAGGTTTCTTGTGCCGATCCGGGGTGTCTGTGTCCCTTGGGCCGCTGGGGTTAGGAAGTCAAATAGAAATCTTTTAGATTATATGAAAAGAAACTTTGTTCTCAGAGTGTGGTATACTTAGCTTTCGAGGCTTTTTGCCTTTGCATCGTGTTTGGTGTCAGCGTCGATTAAGGGCTTGGGAGCTTTTCTTTGGAGAAATTGGTCTCCTACTGCTGACCTGGGTACTTCAGCCGCTAGTGGTCTGTCCCTCAGGAAATCGGGTTCACTGGAACGGAGGTGCCGTTTTCCTCGCTTGGGCATCATCGCTTGTCCATTGTTGAGGATGCTAACTCTTCCCTCATCAGATGCCCACCAGCATCATTTAGTATATGAGAGTTTTTTTTCTTCTGGATGTGAGGCTCTACCACTTGTGGTTGCTTTGTTTCCCTACTTTTGGATGTCAGTTTTTTCTTCTGGACACTCTCCCTGTTAGTTTCTTCTTTCTCCGAAATCTGGTTCCCCTCCTCAGGTAACTGGGAACAATCCTTAGAAACCTTCAATTGTTCAAAATCTTCTTCAACGTTATGCGTATGGGGTAAATCCTTTGGAAGCTCTCCCACCTCCTCTACAAGCTTGTGTCTACGTACACATGATCTGAGCTCATCCCTCTTTCGATCCAGTCCTGACTCCTCTTTCATAGCTTTCTGCCCTTGCGCAGTATTTTTCCTTTGAGAGAATTGGTCACCCTCAGTGCTGGAATCTTAGAGCAGCTGGAACCGAATCCGCTAGAGGGCTCGGGCTCGGTTTGGCTCTTGGGTGCAATAGATAGGAAGAGAGAGAGAGACAAGCCCTTTTGCCTTCATCTTTCATCTTGCATTAATTGCATCAACACCTCTTGGCCTACTACCACCAGAAATCAAAATGCCTACAAATGCTTGAAGTGACGGGCCATGGATAATGTCCCAAGTTTGCCCCTTTTTGGAAATTATTCTGCTGACCATGTTGCAATCCACCTCCGGCTGTCTGTTGAGCCTTTAATTGAGCTCCTATGGCCGTTGGTGCTGTCCATCCAGATGCTTCTTTATGATTAAGATCTTTCCCAGATGGCTCAGAAGATGAGCAATGAGAGGAGCGGCAGCTTGAGCGGGGGGTAGGAGATTTTTCCTCCACAGAAATATCGGAGCCTTGAGCGTCGGCCATTCCTCCACAGAAATATCGGAGCCCTTCCTTTATCTTCAAAGCCTGCAAGAAGTCCCACGGCCGGGTATTCCGGCGGGGACCCTCCGATGCTCAAGTTAGTGCTCTGGGCAACAGCCGTGAGCTTGAGAAAGCTCAAAAGAGGAAGAGAGAGCGGCTCAGAATGAGCGTGTTAAGTTTTTTAGAGTTACCTCTTCTTACCTAATTTGTTTACCTTTATACACTATGTAACTTGCTTGAGAGGTTTGGGTTTTTGTCCTTTAGTGGGAATTGAGCCACGTGGGTCCTCATGATGGACCATGACTTTTGGGGCTTATCTGATCTGAGTGGTTGGGGGTGTCATGATGATTGAGAACTTTTGGTAGATAAAATGTCAGGATTAATATCTGTGAGACCTGAAGTGCTGCCACCTGTCGAAGCTTTTATGAAGATACTTCTTCTTAGTGGCATGTCAGAGCTGCAGGCATTGTCTTTTAGTAACATATCAGAGCTAAAAGCATCATCCTACCTCATGCAAGTCATGATTTCATCCGCAGATCGAGTGTGCACAGCTGACCTTTTCTGGTACATTGATCTTGAATATTTATTTAATGGCCAGAGTCCTTGTTTAGTCTCCATGAGTCCCTTCTTGAATTAAATAAAGGCTAATAGTACCCTCGGACCCATAGGCCACTCAAGGATGCCTCTGGCTCATGCATATGCCACCTAACACGTGGAGAAGCTATATCTCCCCTTCATCCAATTCTATTGCCTGGACCTGGCCCCTGGTGAGCTATGGAGATCGTACCCTCTATCTGGCGTGTAGAGTTGGAAGGTCCGCGGAAGGTCGCGGCTGTTGGGCGAGGGGCCACCATGGATGGCCGGCTGGGAGGAGCTTACTGGCTGGGAGAAGCAGGCCGCCTAGGGATGCTGGTGGCCGCCTAGGGCCTATGCTCCACGAGGCCGTTGCTGGCTGAGGCCGGGAAGGCATCTGTGGGACCTAGGTCCGGTGAGGCCGCCTAGGATTGCTCGGGGCCATCTAGGCTGCTCTTGGCCGCCGTTATGGGGGGTGTCGGGGGCCGTCTAGGATTGCTCGGGAGCCGCCTAGCTGGGAGAAGCTTTCGGGACCGGATGAAGATGGGTCCCGAAGTTATTACTGAAGAACCCTTACATGCATGTGTGGGGCCAAAAAGGGAGTCAACGTGACAACCATAAATGCACATGGCCTTTATAAGACCATAAATGCCTCGGCACATAAATGCCGTTGAGAAACCCATTAAGGAAGAGGGCTTAAGATGGCCGCCTAAGATGAAAGGCCGCCTAAGAATTGTTGAGGAAGGGGCCGCCTAGGATTTCCGCCTAAGATGAAAGGCCGCCTAGGATGGCCGTTGAGGAAGACCACCTAGGATTGTTGAGGAAGGGGCCTGCCTAGGATTTCCTTTTGTCTCTGTATCATTAAATGCTGCCCATTGATTTGCCTATGTGACATTAATGACAAAAGGCAATCTTTGGGAGAACCCACTCACATCATATAGCTCTTTTTCCTCTTGTTCTCTCTCTTCATTATGTTCATTATGACGGACGCTTGTTGCAACAGAGAGCAAAGCTGCGGACGGAATTAAATGCACACAACGTTCTTGAAGAGAAAATCTAGTAGGCCAGGAAGGCGGCCGAAGATGGCCGCCTAGAAAAATTATTTGAAAATTTCTATTTTATTGCCCATGGGCCTGTTAACTGGTCCTATCAGTCCCAAACCATTTGGGATTTTTCTCACACATGATTTTCTTCATTGCCAACTTATCCTCAACCAAATCTGTGCAAATCTCATGCACGGAGGGATTTGTTTTCCACCAATATCCAACGCCTATATCCATAAACGCCCAAAATGCCCAGATCCCAACTCGTGAGATCTTTAAATGTTTGGAATTTGTTGCTGTTTGAGATTTGTTCTCAACTAAATCCTTGATTTCTCCACCAACACCAACGTCGAAGTAGTTTGGAATTTTCTCCCACCAACAGATTTGGTGGGATATTTTTTTTTTTAAATTTCTTCTTCACCAACGGCATGATTTATGAGGACGCCATCTTTTCCTCATCAACAAATCTTCCTCACCCGCCCAGACCCGCGACATGATCTCTTCTTAAAAGATCACACCGTGTTTCGGTTCCAAGGGAAGCGAACGTGAGGACGCATGAGTGCTTCACATGGACCTTGAAAATCAACTAGTTAATATCAAGGAACACATGAGTGGACGTGAACCCATCCAAATATTGGTAAGTTGAGTGCTTCATGCGTGAGTGGACGTGAGGACGAAAAATAAATAAATAAATCAATCAAGGATAGTTGGCAATATATGTAATCAAATCATAGATACTTTTTTTTCAAAAATCAATTCCCAATGTGTGATAATTAAATCACAAATGGTACCTAGCAACCTATTGTTCTCTCTGGATCGCATGTAGTTAGATCAACCGTACCAAGGTACTATAAGTAGCCTTTCTTACAGTGCGTTCTTAATATCCTTACCATACGTCCATTGGAAAAGAGATCCGAGATACTACAAGTAGCCTTCGTTTTGGATCACCCATGGGTTGAGCACAATAGAAACCAAGAACATAATCAAATCCCGTGCCCACAAATCTCGAGATCTATATCTCATGCTCAACTTTTAAGCAAATAGTATACAATGCTCAACTTTTAAGTAAACAGCACACCATAAAAAATATCAAATATCAGCATACCAAATATCAAATATTTATGCATCCATCCAAAACTTGTAAGCCAAATATCAAATATTATAAAACATGTAATATCACATATCACACTATCATGACAATATTAATATTAGTGCACGACCGCTCTGATACCATTTGTTGGAATTCAAAAGGAATATATATCAAAATATATATGTGCAGTGGAAGCATGCGGATCATTTAACATGCATAAAATTAATATCATCATATTAAATGAAAAACTATCATATAATTTTTCTAAACATAAAATATACCAATGTGTTGAGATCTCGAAGGAGTAGATGCGTCCTTCTATCGGATTTGAAGCTGTTACTGCTGAAATCTGTCCTCCGACTCGGGCGCGATCGGTCTCCTGATTGGGCTTCCTCCTGGGCGGACCTGCAAAGAAGTCCTCATACGGAAGGCGTTGGAGTTGGCCCTCCGTGGAAGACCCTCTGATGCTCAAGTCAGTGGAGATCAGCTATCAACAAAAATGAGGAGAAGGCTCTCTCTGAGGAGTCCCTCCAGGGATGGCCTCTCGGGAGCTCGAGCAGAGCGCTAATGGCGGAGAAAAGGAGGAGTAGTGAAAGAGAGAGAAAAAGCGATGCTGAAACTATGCCTGGGGTCGCGTACCTGAGAAAATCTGGAAGTGTCCTATTTATAGGCAATCACCTGAATCTTGAGCACCTTCTGGAAGGCTCGAAGGTTGTTGGGATTCGAAGATGATTCGAATCAGGCTGTTGTGAGGCCGGTAAGATCCGTATCTTGTCCGTTAGAGGATCGATGGTTGGGAGAGGTTTCTGATGGCCCAAGATCCAATGACTACATAGGTCATAGGCCGTTATTGTAGGTTTTAGGCCATGTTTCGATATGATTTTCGTTTGAAATTCTGTTACACTGAGTTTGGGCTCTCCCACACCAGGATTTGCAGGGGCGTGAGTTGAGCTTTGGGTTGCTCGGGGAAGCCAAGCTATAGATTGCTCGGGGAGGCCGAGCTATGGATTGCTCGGGGAAGCCGAGCTATAGATTGCTCGGGAAGGCCGAGCTATGGGTAGCTCGATCTGCCGAATTATAGATTGCTCGGGGAGGCCGAGCTATGGGTAGCTCGATCCGCCGAATTATAGATTGCTCGGGAAGGCCGAGCTATGGGTAGCTCGATCCACCGAATTATAGATTGCTGGGGAGGCCGAGCTATAGATTGCTCGGGGAGGCCGAGCTATGGGTAGCTCGATCCACCGAATTATAGATTGCTCGGAGAGGCCGAGCTATAGATTGCTCGGGGAGGCCGAGCTATGGGTAGCTCGATCTGCCGAATCATACTGGTTAGCTCGTTCTTTGTGGGCACAATGTAGCAAATGGGGGCCAGGGCTGATCTTAGCCCTTTCGCATGGTTATCAATGCAATGGTGATTTTACCCCTCAACACATGCCTCCCACTCCCTAGTTCGAAGCGCAAGTTCGGGCATAGGGAGTATAGACCTAGGTGGTGCGATTTGAATGGGGGATCTGGATTTGAAAGCCCAAGCAATGATGCCCTAGTTAATGTTGCATGGCCACCTTGCCTTTACGAGGTGGATCCGTTGTTTCTTGGGTGCAACGGCTGGGGTTGCGCCACGTAGGGGATCTCGATCTTCACGGCGCCTACAGCGGCGGTTTTGGACATCTTGGCTGAGATGTCTTATCTTCTCCTTGAGGCGGTTTCTTTTGGAAAAAATGGAGTTGAAGCGGCGCTAACCCCATTCGCGGTGCTCTTTCGCTTTCCCTCAAAGAACTTCATTCTCCTATTTTCTTTGCGACCTTGCTCAGTGTCTCTTTCGATCGAAAGCATGGTGAGTCTGAGCGACTTGGCTTCGGAGGTGACCTTGGCGGATCTGGAACGGATACGCCGCCTATACAAGGTTCCTCAGGATGTTGCCCTGTTGCTCCCGACGGCCGACGATAGGGTGACATTTGAACTGGGGGATGGAGCATTCTGTTATGAGGAAAGTTTGAGGGCGGGCCTCATGTTTCCTCTTCATCCGCTGGTGCGGGAGGTGATGAGGTTCTACAACATATGCTTCACCATGGTGGCTCCCAATAGCTAGCACAACCTTATCAGATTCATCTTGCTGTGCAGCCGCGTTGGGGTAACCGCGACCCTCCCGATGTTCAGGGTGTGCTACAACTTGGTTTCTGGGAGAGCCTTCGAGTGGCCCTACATTGGTCCCTGGAGGTCTTTCAAGATGATTTCAGACAATCCATCTTTGATAAAAGAGTGAAAATCGCGATTCTTTATAGTCGAAGGAAATATCGGCTCAGATTTTCTTGGGTATGGGGACGTTATGTAAAAGATCCGGAAGCGCATCCAGAGTTATCCAAGCAGGAGAAGAGGGATCTGATCATATTGCGCAGCAGTCAAGTGCTTCCAGCTAGCGCCCTTCTATCAGAGGATGCTATTTTCATAGCTGGATTGAGCCCCGTTGAACCTCGTGGTAAGCATTATTTTATAGCTAATAGGTTAAGGCGATTTTAACTTTTATTTTTGTACGAGCTAATGGGCGAGTCGCATTGCACCTGCAGCCGAAAGGTTGGCATTCGTAGATCAGATGAGAGAGGAACTGGGCAAGCGTCACAGGAGGTCCGGCCCCAGCAGTAAGCATAGGGCTGAGAAAAGGTCTTGCCCTTCCGGTTCCTGCCCTGGGGGGATCAGGAGAGATGGCGATGATCACCATCCCTTGTCACCGTGGGATGAAAGTATCGAATTCTAGCGGTGGCGCACGGTCCTTCGGTGCCGGAGGAAGGTCTGTCAGTGGGGAGAGGTCAGGATACCACGGGGGTTTCGGAGGAGGCTGCCAAAATTTCCTCCCCACCTATTGTTGTTTTGCAGATGATGGCGATGGAGCGACATCAGTTTACTCGGGGACCCCCATGGTCGGGGTTGCTCGGTCTCCCTCATTGGAGGCCGGCAGTCTGGAGGCATTGCAGGCAGAGGCGGGAGCGGTCTCTGCTTCAATCGAGGTGGGAGAGATGGTTGTAGCTACTGAAGTTCAGCCTGGGCTGCTTGCGGGAGAGCCGGCGGAGGATGAAGGGGCAACCAAACAGCTGAACAGTGACCAAACTTCACGGACGTCTTCCGGCGAAAGGCCTTCTACCGAGGCACGGAGGCCCCGAGAGAAATTGAAGTTCAAGAGGAGTCTGCCAGGGGCAGAGAAATATCTGAAGAAGAAGGGGAGCCACTTAGCGAAGGGGACGTTCGGGCTGAGGCTCCCCTTGTCGGAGCTGAAATGCCCGAGGCCTCTCAAATGAGGGCCTTGGTGGAGGAGGTTAGTCGGAGGGCCCCGGGGGCCGTGGGTTCCCAAGTTGGCCCCCTGAGTGAAGATTTTACCTACGCAATCCGAAGGTTAGTGCCATGTTCTCTGCTTTAATGCGGCCTGCATCCATGAGGGAGAAAGTTCCTCGGCCAGAGGGGACGATACTGTGGACCTTGTCGATGTGGCCTTCAGGTATACTGGAGTGCCGAATGAAGCTTTCCTTCTTACCAAGATCAATGACATTGCCCTCATAAGGATTGCCTCTGATTATGCGTCTTGGGTAAGCCATCGCCCCGAAGTAGAGTTTTTAGTTAGTTAGGACAATGTTTTCATACGTGTGATTCTTTTTGCAGAATGCTTTGATCATGAGGGCGTTAAATGGCGTCTGCATTTGGCCGTCGGGGCCTGGGCTCGGGCCCGTAAAGAAGTCAATTACCTCAAAGGGTGGATTCGACAACTAGTCATTCCTGAGCCTTGGCGATCTCCCAAAGGGAGCTCGAGGAGACTCGCAAGACTCTTACAGTTGAGAGAGAAAGAGCCTCTCAACTTGCAATGCAGGTCAATGAGTGTCACGCCCCAGACCCAAAAATTTTGAGCTAGGGTTGGCATCCCGAAACATGACTGAGTTCAAGAAAAGTTCAAGTCCATGGATCCATAACTAAAGATTTGGGGGCATTACTGGGGGAATCCACGCTCCAACGTGGTTCCTTACACACCCATAGTCTGGGCATCAAGTAGGCCCCTGAGTGGATAGATGAGAGTAAGCCAGAGCATAGAAGCTCTGCATGTTAAACATCAATGTAAGCATTGATGACCCTGGCCATGCTTTGTTCCATAGAGTGGGATAAGTTCGGGGCCGGATGGGTGACCCAGCAATACTGTATGGTTAGGGTCGAAATGTAGGCCTCGACAGGTATACTGGATGTGCTCGAATGTGCTAGAATTACCTTATCCAAGAGGGTCGTTGAAATGGCCCTGCATTGGATTGTCGGCTATGGGGGTAAGCATAGGCCCATAGTAAGTAGAGCTGCAATTAGTTAGTTAGTCGGTTTTCATACATGTGATTCTTTGCAGAGCCTTTGATCATGAGGGCGGAGACTCGGCGTCTAGCTCTTGGTCCGTTAGTTGGCCGGAAAGGCTCGGGCCCATCAACTTTGATCAATTACCTCAAGGAGAGGGCTGGATTCGATAACTAGTCAATTGGACGCCTTGGCCGATCTTAAGCGAGCTCGAGGAGACTCGCCATGCAGCAGTTTTTCGAGAAGAGATGGGACTCAACTGAAGGCAGATCAATGAGCTTCAGGGCTTTCGCGAGCAATCCAACAAGGCTAGTCTAGAATTATCCCAGATTAGAGCGGAGCACGAAGATAAGGTCGAGGCCATGCAGCAGTTTTTCGAGAAGAGATGGGACTAGCTGAAGGCCAGCCACACTGAAGATAAAAGCAACTGGAGTAAGAGGCTCGAGGAGGAGGAGCACAAGTGCAGCGGCACAGGACCAGCTTATCCGTTTGAATAAAGAGCTCACCGACATGAAGGATCAGCTAAAATGGTCGGATGAGTGAGCTGTTCGGCTCTCTGATGATCTCGACTATTCTCATCATGAGATTGCGGACAGACAGTCCCAGGTTGATGAACTCAAAGAGAGTCTTTGTCAAAATCAATCGGCTAAATCGAAGGCTCTCGATAGGGTTCAAGTACTGAACCATGAACTGGCTCGGCGGGACGAGCAGGTAGGGTGTCCCCTGTTTTGTCTGTTTTGGCCTTTCGACCCTTGCCTTACTCGCCTCTTTGTCTGCATGTGAACAAGATGAGTCTGGAGTTCCAGGAACGGCTGAAGGCCTTCGAAGAGGAGATGGCTTCGAGGCACCGAAGAACTTCTGAATTGGAGAAACAATTGGCCGAGGCAAACGCGCGGGCCTCTTCAGCAGTGGAGGAGTATAAGAGCTCTACTCAATTTGTCGAGGAACGCAGGGCGGCCTATGCCGACGCATTCCGGTTCGGCAAAGAGGAGGCGTGGGCTAAGATCACTCAAGCTTATCCTGACCTGGACTTGTCCTGTCTGGAAGCTGAATACTATGAGACCCACACCCCGGGAGCCGAGGAGGACGAATATGAGGAGATCTCAGATGTTGATCTCGAAGCTGTTCTGGGCGCCGATGCTGCCGAGGTATCTCGGCGGGACACTGTTGAAGGGAGAGCCAAGCGATGCCCCCGCTGATACTGCTGTAGGAGACGCTGGGTCTAATCCCCAGCCTTAGTAAACAGACCTTTTGTTTTCGTTTGTTTGCCCTTTCTGATGACCTTTTATCTCAAGCTTTCTTCCGACTGCGAGCAGATCGCAATTTGTCCGCGCCCTTAGGCCGGTTTGGTTCAAGTTTGAGTAAACGTTTCGGTCGAGGCCAAGGTATAAGGATAGCTCGGGCAGGACCAAGATCTGAGGGTAGCTCGGTTAGGGCTGAAGTTAGATAGTTCGGCTTAAAAAGGCTAGGAGCCACTAAGGTTAGGGCTGAAGTTAGATAGTTCGGCTTGTCCAAGGCGAGGATGTGGGCATGCTTTCGGAGGGAGTTGGGTCCCGAAAAGGGGGATTCGTTGAATTTCCTGCTGTCATTTATTTGTCCTTTTCGGTAAAAGGAGAGCGATTCTTCACTTCCTGTGAGCGGCCACTGAGGCCATGACGCATGGCAAGATTTTATGGTAGTGGCGTTGGAACTGATGGTTTGGGCGATCGGGATACTTGCTCGAAGTGGTATAAATACTGGTAGGGGGTACGCCATCGTTAACCGCCTTTTTAGCTAACCTCCCAAGATTTTTAACCACTGAGATGGCTTCCAAGAGGCAGGGGGCGGTCTGCCGGAGCGTCTACGGTGGCGGTAGAGGCCATGGGGAGTCCCATAGGGGCTACATCACGGTGACCATTGACGGGGAGCTTTTGGCGTCGATACTTGCAGATTGCGAGTAGCTTCACAGGGCAGCCGAGCGATACTTGGACGTCTCGACAAGGAGATCGAGCTCCTCCGCCGACTCAACAACTGGCTGGAGGGGGAGGTGGCGTCCCTTGAGCAGTGGGTTGCCGAGTTAACTCCACGTTACGGGGGGAGTTCGGTGGTGTCCGACGACAATAATAGGCCCCTGTGAGGGTCAATGTATCTTTCTTTCTGTTTTCTTTGTAATCCTTTTTGGTGATGAATGAGAAGAAATTTTGTAACTTCTGTGTTTGCTGTTGCCTTCAATATATGTTCTCATCACGTGGTTTTGATCGAGACTGTTGTCATGAGACACACTCCGGCTTTGACCGGGGCTTATATTTATAGGAAATGCATTCCGACTCCAGCCGAGGCTTACACACTTTGGCCTTGATCGGGGATTATAGCGTGTCCTGTTTCAACAAAGGTGAAAGGGGGATTCCACAAATTCCGGTTAGAATGTAGGCCTCGTTCGGTTTTGCCGAAGCACAGGGAGTGCCCTGCTAGCATTAGGGGAGAATAGTTATCCTAGTCTAGTCCGAGCAATAGAAACGTTCGGCTTTTGCCGAGTT
>UESW01005061.1:0-50247 GCA_900491605.1 Calamus simplicifolius
ATTCTGCTAAAAACATTGCGACGCAAATCTTGCGTCGCAATATTTTTAATGATATTTATATTTCAAACAAATTAATTTAAAAATATTGCGACGCAATATTTGCGTCGCAATATTAAAAATTTAAAATATTAATTCTGCTAAAAACATTGCGATGCAAATTGCGTCGCAATATTTGTATTAATATTATATTTCGTAAAAATTTAATTTAAAAATATGCGACGCAATATTTGCGTCGCAATATTAAAAATTTATTTTTTTTAAATTCTGCTAAAAAACTTTGCGACGCAAATATTGCGTCGCAATAGTTTTATTGATATTTATATTTCATAAAATAATTTAAAAATATTGCGACGCAATATTTGCGTCGCAATATGAAAAATTAATTTTTTTAATTCTGCTAAAAACATGCGACGCAATTATTGCATCGCAATATTTTATTGATATTTATATTTCATAAAAAATTAATTTAAAAACATTGCGACGCAATATTTGCGTCGCAATATTAATATTTAAAATATTAATTCTGCTAAAAATTGCGACGCAAATATTGCGTCGCAATATTTTTAATGATATTTATAATTCATTAAAAATTAATTTAAAAAATTGCGACGCAATATTTGCGTCGCAATATTAAAAATTTAAAATATTGCGACGCAAAATTGTGTCGCAATATTTTTATTGATATTTATAGCATAAAAAATTAATTTAAAAAGATTGCGACGCAATATTTGGGTCGCAATATTAAAAATTTAATTTTAAAATTCTGCTAAAAACATTACGACGCAAATAGTGCGTCGCAATATTTTATTGATATTTATACCTCATAAAAAAAATTAATTTAAAAATATTGCGACGCAATATTTGCGTCGCAATATTAAAAATTTATATATTTAATTCTACTAAAAACATTGCGATGCAAATATTGCGTCGCAATATTTTAATGATATTTATATTTCCATAAAAAATTAATTTAAAAATATTGTGACGCAATATTTGCGTCGCAATATTAAAAATTTAATTTTCTTAATTCTGCTAAAAACATTGCGACGCAAATATTGCGTCGCAATATTTTTATTATTTATATTTTATAAAAAATTAATTAAAAATATTGCGACGCAATATTTGCGTCGCAATATTAAAAATAATTTTTTTTGATTTTTTGGTTAATTGAGTCGCTAATGAGTCGCTAATGCGTCGCAATATTTTGTTGTCACAAAGGCGTCGCAAAGTGGTCGCAATTTAGCGACGCAAAATTGCGTCGCTAAATTTGCGTCGCTATTTCAGTATTTTCTTGTAGTGCATTCATAGTGAGAGATCAGATGCTTTGTCAAGGATGTTAGGAAGATAAATAATAGAGTTTGAGGAAGTTAGGGTAAATCAATTGCCACTTGAACTTAGATTGCTGCATAACATTGTGGTAGGATCTTATTTCCCAAGACTGGTCGTTTGAGTATGTCTTAGAGCGAGACATAGTGATTATGGATAGTATCTTGATGGGTCAACCAATTAATCTTGCTGGAATGATGATATGGTATATGGCTGAGGCCGAGGGCAAGAGGAGATCTTCATTGCCTTATGGGATGATCCTAACCATGGTTTTTAGAAGTCAAGGAGTTGTGATTTTTGACAATGAGCCATCGAAGAACCTTAGACACGCGATTACTACAGCTTGGCTACTGTGCACAGAATGGGGTTTGTAAACTGGATGGTAGATGGAAAAGGAAAGGCCATCTGGATGACAGAGTAGCTGATATTAGGGCTACTGCACCATCTGAGGCAGATCCATCAGCGAGACATCCATCACCAGAGCCTAGCAGATCTTCACCTCCACCGACACCTACTCCAGCTCCTACACATGTACCACCACCTATGTCATCTATTGGTTTTTCTGATATCTAGTTAGAATAGCTTAAAAGTTTATTTGCTACTCACAAGGAAGAAATGAAAACAGAAATTGACAACAGTTTAATGAATTTAAGAGAAATGCATTATTCTTTGGATGAAAAATTGGTAAATTGAATCTACACTTGGAGCCTTCGCAGAATCTTTGAAGAATGATCTCAAGATATTTTGAAGAACTTAATGATATGGTGGAGATTCAGAGACTTACTCCAAATGCAATGCTGAGCTTCAGGACAAAATTATGACTGCATGTGCATTTGTTGATAGAAGACTAAAGGAATTTGTAAGAACTCAAAGTGAAGGAATGGGAAAAATATTAGAAGATTTGCAAAGACTTCTTAGAACTAATCTTTGATTATATTGTAATGAAGTTCTTTGATGTAATTAAAAGTTGATGTTTAGTTTAGTTTGATGTTGATTTACTTTTCACTAAAATTTTGATATAATAAAGTTTTTTTTTGCAATATGATGTAATACTTGACTTTATGTAATGAACTTATTTGATACTTAATGAATATCATTGATCTTTGAAGCATCTCTCAATTTTATCATTTAACTTGAAACTTCTTGACCTTTTTGTTGATTACAAAAAAGGGAAAGAAGTAATTGATAGTCGTATATGCATCAAAAGTTAAAAAGAGGGAAAAGTATTTGTATATGCATTGGAATAAATAAGCTTAATTAATTGGTATTACATATAGAGAGAAGTAATTTGACATATGTGCACTTAATTTGATATAATTTGATATGATTGTTTAATTAGTATCAAACATTAAAAGTTTACTATTAAATGAGTATCATAGGGGGAGCTACTTCGTTCAGAGGGAGCTTACCTATGAGAACTACATATTTAAGAAATTTGAGTTGAAAATCTTATTGTCTAACTCATGCATATACTTAATGTTTTTATAATTATCAAAAAGGGGGAGATTGTTGACTCAAGTATTGATTTTGATGATTAATAAAAGACATGAGTAAATTTACTATGTTTCTAATAGATTTAACAAGTGTTACAGGGATTAAAAATATTTGATCAATCAAAAGGAATAAAGAAACAAGTTTTGAATCAATATGTCAAAAGAATTTTCAAAGTTCAGAGCTTGGAGTCGACACCCAAATGGTCAGGAGCCGACCCCAAGGCGTATCAGAAGGTTTCTGGAATTTTGACACGGTCTGGAGTCGACACCCAGAGTTCAGAGCTGACTCCAACTTGAGATACAGAGAAGCATATTCTGTTTCAGTTTTCGGAGCCGACACCCAGTATTCGGGAGCCGACACCTAAGAGTTCGAGAGCCGACACCTGATTTTCTAGAGCCGACTCTAACCTGAGAATAGAGAGCGTATTTTTATGAGCATTTCTGGAGCCGACACCTTCGGATTACGGAGTTGACCCTCGAAAGTGGCGAGCTGATACTTAACTTTCTCGGAGCCGACTCCTCAACAACTTTTTATTTTCTATTTTTGATACCCGACTTGGAGCCGACACTTTGGATACCCGACTTGGAGCTGACACCTGAAAAGTTGGAGCCAACTCCAACCTGTCTGGAACGGATTTTTTATTTGTTAGAACGGACTCCAACGGTAAGATTTCTTTTTACCTAACCTCTAACGGCTATTTTCTTTGTGTGTATAAAGATCAAAATAACTCACAACGGCTATATTTCTCACCTAAACCTGGATTAAGGGATCTATAAAAAGGGAGAACCGTCCATTTGAAAAAGGGTGAGAAAAAAATAGAAAAAGAAAAGGAAATATTTTATAAAAATCTAAAAATCTTGAGAGAGAAATCAAAAGGAAAGACTCATAGCTTACATCAACCAATCCAAGAGAGTCCGAAAGAGAAATCCAAAGCATTCAAGTTCAAAATCAGAGGATTTTCCAAGTGAAGAAAAAGAAAGCAAAGGCCCTATTTTTCCCAACTTCTCAACTGTAATTTTTGTGAAGAATATGAGCTGAGGCTGATTCAACATTTCAAAGGAGAAGAGGAAAAGAAGAAAAGCTCAAACCAAATTTGCTTCAAACAGTCTTTTCTTATCTTTGTTTAGTTTATTGTTTATTTGCTTATTTGAGGAGCTGCTATGTACTTAAACTCTATTTTTCATTAGTGTTTACTAATTCAATCGGGGGATTGAATTAGTGGATGTAGTATACCTTGGTACAAGCTAAGGATAGTTTGTTGTTGGGTTGTGTGCTGGTGAGCTCGAAAAACCAGTTGGGTTTGTTGTGATCCCGGGGGAAACAACAAGTTTTGAGTTGTGAGCTTGTAAAACAACTCGACTGTAATCAAAAGGATTATAGTGTAGACCCAAGTGAAGCTTGGGAGTGGACGTAGGTGTTGGATACACCGAACCACTATAAAATATTTGTGTTTGCCGTACTTTGTTTCTTAGTCTCCCTCTATCTCATTTATTTATGATTAGCATTTATCTACCTTGCACTTAAGCTCTTTCATAGAAAAGCAAAAGGTTTTTTAAAAGAGTTAAATTTTTTAAGAATCCAATTCACCCCCCCCTCTTGGGTTGCCATCTAGGCCAACATTATATTTCATAGCAAAGATCTTCAAAAATACTAGGCTGATGTCTTTCTAACAACTATGTTTATTTTTAATAGATTACATTCATTATCTTTAGGGATAGATTCTCTATTTCAAAAGGCATGTGT
This sequence comes from Calamus simplicifolius, assembly GCA_900491605.1. Lineage (NCBI taxonomy): Eukaryota > Viridiplantae > Streptophyta > Magnoliopsida > Arecales > Arecaceae > Calamus > Calamus simplicifolius. The sequence continues at coordinate 4,564 of UESW01005061.1, forward strand.
CAAATTACTAGATATACCTCTTTTAGAATATTTGAATATGGTTATTATCCATGTCTACAAAACTTGCACACAAAACTGATCTTTGATTGCTATTGTGTGATTTTATAAGATATAGATATGTTCATGAATTATATCATTGTCATTTTACTCATATGTCAAGAAAGAGAATTATCTTTTCAAATATAATTATAAAATTTGTTTCATGATAATTTCTTTGCTCTATATGGTTATTTATGTAAATTCAAATTTCTTTATGACACTCGTAGGTTATATAATAGTATAAATAACCATAAACTATTGGTTGTTACAAGGGCTCAGACGTAACTATAAAGCTTTTGCTACATTATATAGAAATTGATTCTCCACTTTAAATATATGAAACTATAACTAATTAATTATCTCTTTAGAACGTCACATCATGCCATCTTTCTTGATTAAAAAGGATGAAATATTAGACAGTTGAAAGCTAAGAATATTTTTCCTCCATGGTTACTTGACCATAGAGAAATTTGAATTTTGATTCTCTCAAGTAATTAAAGATGAATTTCTAAGATGTAATCATGGTTGAGTTTCTATAAAAGTGGTGCTCATAATCCGACTACCAAAATTTCTTTTCTTATATAATTATACATTGTAAATTATATATATGCAACATTAGAATTATCTTCATGTACAATTAATGTGGCATCAAATAAAGACAATAAGGAATAATAAATTGAAAATAAGACAATAAGATTTATATAGTTTGGTTCTTTTAGCCTCTCTTTCTACGTAGCAAGAGAAGCACATGAAAGAAAAGAGATGAAAAAAGTCAAAAAGTCAAGGCTGTGGTCATAAATAATAGGAAAAGGTTCTATGGATACTCCTTCTACCAAGCTATTTGATGTAGTAAAAAAACAATATAAACTTCATTTGAGGAGTCCAATTTTTGTTTCTCCTATCCTCTTCCAAATAAATGTATTTGTGAAAGTGCCCACTATTTAATTCTAAAACAAGATGTGTACAAGGGCACACGTTTTAGCCACTTGCAATGTCTTGGGTCCTTAAAAAAAAAACATTGAAAATGCTCTCGTTTTCATTCTGATTCATTCTTCTCTCAAAGTAGAAAGAAAAATTGATCTTCTTCCATCTTTCAAGAGGTTTGGATCATCTGTAGTCCAGCTGTAAACACTACAACGATGTCTAAATTTGTTTGGTCCTCCATTTCCTCGTCATCTCATCATATTTTCCGTTTGCTCTTTCTGAGACTTCTTGAATGACAACGTGCCATCTATTACCTTTATAAGAAGTAATACAATAGTTGGTATCAGGATTGTCCCTGTTGATGCTTAATTACCTTTTTTTTTTTTTGGTGATCCAAGGAAATCTTTTTTATTATTTCAGTACTGCTGAGCGTTGTTCTAAATTCATCCAACCACCAACGAAATCATGGGTTGGTTATGGATTCTGGGTGGTGCCAAACTATTTGTAGTGTTCAATGTTTCAACCACCTCAGTTTAATATAAATACCACATCGTCTTAGCTTCTTAGCCTTTAACTCGAGAGAAGATTCCAATTAATTTGGATCATATAAAGTGAATGCCATTCCTAAACAACGCACAATCTTTTAGTTAGTCTGAAATGGATAGTCCATTGGCCTGATTTTTGTATCTGCTCTTTCTTTCTTACCATATGTTTATTCTCAAACTACATAGCTAAGTAATTCAGAGAATGGATAGGCTAAGAAGAGCCTTCCTTTAGAAAGGTCAGGATAAGGTATGTAGATTCAATTGTTTGGTAAATTAGGACACTATCTATAGAGATCAGAGGAAAGGGAGGTTCGGTACCAAGAATTTAAAAATCTTGAACTCGGCCCTCCTTTCTAAATGGGCATGGAAGCTAATCTATGGGTCGGAGGCTTGTTGGAAGAAGGAAATAGGAAGCCTGTGCTATACTAAAAGAAAGATGAGTATGAGAGAGTCTATCACGCCACAGACCTAATATGGGATCCAGGGGTGGCAACCCGCCGCATGCCTGGCATGCAAGGCGTCCTGTAACAATCCAATTTATTTAAGGAAGGATAATACCACTGTCATTCAGAGTCAAATATTTTAGTACAAGCCATAATTATGAGTTTTGGGCTATATGCACATTATACATAAATCAATGGGGTTACAACAAAATGTTGGATCTTAATTTCCTTTGATAGAAGCTCCAACTACCCCAAATCTCATTCTTCAATCTTGTGGCTCTAACATTGTGAGATTTATATGAACTCACACTCAATAAGTAAGCCTACTATCATATACTATAATCATTTCATCATTTCAAGATATTATCAAATCACATTTTCATATATAAAACTTCCAATCTCAAATACATTCATCATGTTATCAAAACATGCATGTCATCAGCTCAAATAATTTTGGAAGCTTAATTATACAATAAATGCCAAATGTGTAATGTAAACAAACCCACTGTATTCATATTATTATTTTCTTATATGTCCCACAGCCCAACAACATCCGTCTGGTATATTACTCTTTAATGTCCCTTAAGAGGAAGGATCCTGGTACCAGTGTTATGCCATATATCATAATCAATCGCAACACATCCTCTAGATATGTGTGCGTTATGCCATATATCAATCATATCACATCCTCTAGATGTGTGTCCTCCACATATCTCCCCTGTGGAGGTGGGTCTCGTATCTCTTGGCATTTCACATCGTTTCACATCCTATGAGAACCGCGGCGATACATATCATCATCATATTTGCATGTAGCACATCATGCATCATCATGAGCATAAACTCCTCATATCACATATACAGTGATTTGTACATTCATAACATAACATACATCAATAGTACCAGTATTTTTGCAAAGCCAAAATGATCACATCATTCAATTTTTGCACATTTATAATTTATTACTTTGCAAAATATTAGCAATCACATATAATTATAACAGATACCCAATTGTATACTCGTTGCACTATTTATCAAATTAAATAGCAAAATTCTATTTTATCTCATTTTTCAAATAATGCAATATATATCAATATAGCATTTAAATACATAATTTTTATATTCTAATAAATTATAAAATTATAATAAATGGCTTACTTACCTCAGTACGCTAATCCCAAACTGTAAATCAGCTATGTGGACATTTGGTTACCTACAGCATTAATTTTTACAATTAAATCTTTAAAATTAAAATAATAATGCATCCCCTAAGGTCTACCCAGTCTAATCCTGGGCCCAACTTTGGGCTCGAATATCTCCCAATATATAAGCCCGAATGGGAAAATAAAAATACTCCAAGAAACTAGAATCAACGCCGAATCGGGCCATATTTTATATCTCCGTTCTCGGCATCTCCAAGTTGGCCGAGTCAACCTCGACCTTCCCTGGTCGGCCCCGCTTGGCCCTGGCATCTCCAAGTCGGCCGAGTCGGCCCCGACCTTCCCTGGTCGGCCCCACTTGGCCCCGACATCTCCAAGTCGGCTGAGTCGGCCCCGCTCGGCCCCGGCATCTCCAAGTCGGCCGAGTCGACGCCGACCTTCCCTGGTCGGCCCCGCTCGGCCCCAGCATCTCCAAGTTGGCCGAGTCGGCCTCGGCATCTCCAAGTCGGCTGAGTCGGCTCCGCTCAGTCCCGGCATCTCCAAGTCTGCCGAGTCGACTCCGACATTCCCTGGTCGGCCCCGCTCGGCCCCGACATCTCCAAGTCGGCCGAGTCGGCCCTGACCTTCCTTGGTCGGCCCCACTCAGCCCCGGCATCTCCAAGTCGGCCGAGCCGGCCCCGACCTTCCCTGGTCGGCCCCGCTCGGCCACGGCATCTCCAAGTCGGCCAAGTCAGCCCCGACCTTCCCGGGCTGGCCCCGCCCCAGCATCTGCAGGTCAGTCGAGCCGGTCCTGCTCGGCCTCGGCGCCCTCAGGAGGGTCAAGGCTGCCCCAAGTCGATCCCAGAATGGTCCTGGCCGTTCACACTGCCGTCCTTCTAAAGTGCGCCTCTTGGCTTCCCCAGGCCCAACTACCCACTGGCCACGCCGCTGATGGGACAAGACCTAACTACATATTAGCCCCACTGACTGATGGGACGTAGCCCACCAACCGCCGTTTTTCCCTTTCCGATGGGACAGGACCCACCAACCAACTCAAATTTACGCAACCCCACGAACCCCGCAGACATTCCTTCCTTACGAAACTTCACGTGGTTGTGCAGGTGTCAACCCCCTATAAAAGGGTAAGTCCACACAGAAATAAGGTACGCAAACTCATACACTCGCTATCTTGATACCCAGAAAGGGATTCACATCTTTATGAGGACTCATATTTTTTTTTCCTAAGAGCTCATCCGAGCTTTCCCTCAGCTGTGACCCCGGTTGGTGACTTGAGAGCATCCCTTTGGTCTTTGGACTTTTTGCAGGTCTTTCGATCGAGCATGGGACCCTGTATTAAGCGGCTCTTTTCTTTCGACGTTCGAGACCAGTAATCATGCGTCATCAATAGCCATCCAATTTCCAAGACTTGTGGCTCAATAGGAGGAAAAGGAATATTAAACCGACTTTCAAAAAGGCATGGGATTAGTTAGCTTATGCTATATGTAGATTGATTTGGTCAAAGAGAATCTTAAGAATATTCCTCAGCAAAAAGTTCTCCAGCAGATCTATCATTTTTAGGATGCTCCATCAGTATTAAACATGGAGTGAGCTTTGCTCATCAAAGACATCCTCACAAAGTCACAAGGACTTGTTGCAGTCTTTTTTACCTATCTTGGATCCAACACTGAAGAGTTCTATATGATTTTTTTTGGCAGAAATTTTACTTTTATTTTTGTATTTATTTATTTGCTATTCTCTTCTTTCTTTCCTCGCTGATTTAGACTTCTCTCTCTCCCATTCTTGTATTTTATATTTATATAAATATTATATTTTAAATAATTAATGGAGAAGTTTAACTTTTTTTCGTTTTTTCATTCAAAAAATATATAAAATAAAAACCATGTCAAAGCTCGAACAGAGAGGGTTAAAAAAAAATGATAATAAAAAGAACAAGCGGAGAGGAGAGAAGTCCAACATCAACTAACAAAATTTAATCCAAAATCCAATCCAATTCAAACCCATAGGTGCAAAAGAAGCTTTTTTTTTTTAATATTAAAGATTGAAAGCCTGTCACAATTTATTTAGAACATGAATGAACTTCTATCAAAAGGGCTGCCTTCAAGGTAGGGAGCACAAAGAAGAAAAATAGCAGATATTAAAGGGAGAAAAAACTTTTTTTTTTTGTATTGCGTGTAGTGTAAAAGCATATGCATTGTATACAGTGATTGATCACAAGAATACACAACTATATGCATAATAAAAAAATAAATAAAAATATTTTTAAATATAGGCAGTTATACGTGCTTGGCTAATCACTGCACAAAATGTATGCATTCTTAGATCAGGTGTAAAGTGGGCTGAAACTGAGAGATGCGCTCCTGCCAAATGCTCCAACGTAATGCTGCAGCAGAAGCCCATGTCCCAAAATAATCACTTTCCTTGACTAATTAATTCCAAGCCTTCTCCTCTCATCCGAGCAGCCATCTACGTTGAATCTTTGAATTCCAACGCTTCGAGATTCAATAATTTCGTCCTGGAACTGTTTCATCTCGAAATTTTAAGTATGTATGTAAACATATTTCGCCTCTCACAAAATTATCCAAGTACATTTTTTACCATTAAATATAGAATAGTTATAAGGATTGCAAAGAAAACATATACCCGGACACTTTCTCTATCTCTCGTCCATCTGTCCTGGTCTTTTGTCTCCAAAGTATTCCTTATTGCTTTGGTACTACATGAAGATGACTTCCTTTGCTTCCTAGCAACCAATCTATCATTCCAAGCGGTCATCGGTTCCATTAACATCTACTATTAGCGATCTCCATTTCAATTATTATGCTCAACTCACTCCAAGCCAGGTGATTCCAGGACCAAACTCCAAAGTCTAGAAGTAAGTGCTGACTAATTTCTATCATGTAAGCTTTTTATGTATCATTCTCTGCAACCATAAATTCTTTGAATGCTTGGCCTGGTATAGGGACTGCATCTTCTGCAGAAAGAATGCAGTGCAGTTCTTGGGTTTATCATTTAGGAGTAAATCTAAAAAATTAAGGCATTGCTTATTACATGTTTTAAATTTCAAAATCACTTTTTTTTCATAAAAAGTATTTTAAATCACTATCTTAATTAGGTTCTATTTGGTATTGTTTTTATCTTCTATTTATAAATTTTTAAGAACATTCAAGTAAGGAAAATGAACTAGACTGAACTTATATTTTATTTTTAAAAATATTTGCAAAATATGTAGTGCTTCCAACAAAAAGGGTGAAAATAAAAGCAATGAATGATAAAAAATTTATCTAGAGGCAATCTTCAACATCAATCTCCATGTAATATTTTACTGATTTATAAAGAAATAAAAGAATAAAAATAACAAATTAAAGCACCAAATCGATCCTTACTGATTTTCTTAATTCAAAAATTTTGTACTTTAAAGCTAATTTTGTTAGGCAATAAGGTTGTTAAAAATAAATAGTTTATTTTTTAGAAAAAAAAGGAAATGTTCAAGAATGAAAAGTTTTAATATTTAAAAATTTTCATGAAACCATGAGCTTGAAAATTTTAATTTACTCCAATGCAATTTTCAGATTTGTGGTTTATAAAATTTTGTTAAAATTTCATTATCCAACTGATCATTAGCTGTGTAAAATATTATTTTAAATTAAAAGGATATTAAGTTTCGTTATCTGTTACTTGTTGAAGTATGCAAAGAAGGAGATGGAAGTGATGTTGGACGTGAAAAAAGAGATAAGAAGGGAACCGATAGGGGGAAGGAGAAGAGGGAAGAGGAGCAAGAAAGTGGTCTTGGTAGTGAAAGAGTGAGAAAAGCGTGGAAGAGTGAGAAGAGCATAGAGTGAGAGAAAAGAGAAAAGAGAAGAGGAAAGCGATTGAGCTGCGCAAGTGAACTAGGGGATAGGGGGGATATTCTTTCCAAAAGATATAACTAAAGGGGATAACTCTGAAAAAGATTAATCAAAGGGGATAACCTATGTTTAACCATGGATTATTTCCTGAACTTATTCCCTAGAGAATCCAGAAATAATTAGAACTATTCCTTGATGGCAAAGTTATTATTTAAAAAAGATGGTTATTCCTTTCTCTGGATAAATGCTATCTTGTACACTTAGGTAGTGTTTGAAATAGGAAATAAGAGAAAATTTTCAGGGAATATCTCCTCTTATTAAGCTATAACTATAAGGGATAGCTGGGAATAAAGTTAACTAAAGGGATAATTCATGATTAACCATGGGTTATCCCCTCAATTTATTCCTTAGAAATGCAAGAATAGCTGGTTATCCCTCCAAATAAGAGTAAAAAATAGTTATCCTATGAATTTACCTTTTTGCATTTGATATGATCAATGGGATAGCCAATGAATATTACTAGGGATAGCTAGGGGATAAACTCTATCCCGTATACTTATCCATTGATAATATTTTTTCTATCAAACACTACCTTAAGGGATAGCTTTTTTAGAACCAAACACCATTTTAATATGAGAGCGCTAGGGTTTGAGATTTTGGGGGGAAGGAGGAGATTGATAGCGCATCGGTAGCAGGTTTGTTCGCAAATAATGTAGTGCTGAATGACTTGTTGAAACTTGAGAACCAAATCTCTTTCTTGGCCATCCAATTGCTATTTAATAAACATGCATTGATCTTCTAAAACGCACTCGCTCCAACCTTTTGACAGCATTCATCCTAGCAAATAGAGTCCATGGGAAAGATGTATCATCTGCTCCATTTGTTCCATCCATCTGTGGTGTGGTTTAGCAAGAAGGAGACATCGCTAGCTTTTTAGGCATAATATTATTTGAGAGGGGACAAATAGAGATATTTATAACACTCTAAGCCCATTTATTGATTCAATTAATTTAAATTAAAATTATATGACCTAAAAATTTGCTCTAAGCCTATCGGTTGAGATTCAATTAATCAGGATCCAAAATCATATAACTCAAAAATTTATTAGTGGATCGAAATCATATGATTCAAAGCTCGAGTGAAAGTTAATGGGTATTGGTGCTGCAAGTATAGCTTTTCGTCATCCTACCAACTTCTGCGTCCCATCTGTTAGCCCAATTAATTCGTTAGCAGTATAAAATTATATAGCTCAAAAATTTAAGCAAAAATTAATCGATAACAAGTAAATTTAAGTTATAAGTATATAATTTTTTTTCATTTTATGTTAGAATCTTTTTTTCTGGTATTGTACCGTCGTTATAAGTTCGTGACCATACCTGCTCTCTCTTTCACAACCTCATAGTTTTCGAGCAATGCTATGCCGATGCCAAGACCTATGTCACCATCTGCGCAGACTTCATGAACTGCGTCTTTGATAAAGTCAGGGATGCACGCTTGCTCGGCTGGAAAGGCATAGTGGTGAACGGGCTGAGCACCGATGAGGCATTGGCTTCTTCCATTCAATAACTCGTACAATCAAATATATTATTCTCCTGGTAGCAACTACCTCCACAGTCTCTTTCAAGATGTAAACAAATATTACTACTCCAAATATCATAGTTGGCGGAGGGCTAGTTAATGCGGGACTATTTTAGCAATCCATGGACTATTATTTCGGCGATAGTAGCAGTCTTGCTCCTCTTGCTAAGCATTGAACAAGCGATATTTCCTGGCATTTCTTATTTCCACCCTCCAAAAGGTTTGTGAGGATGAGGTTGGTTATTTCTTTACTCAATACAAAATAAATTTGAGTGTGCATCTTTGTTTAAGTTGCGTATAGTTTCTTACTTGTGCATTGCCGTACATGAACCACTGAGGTTGTCAATTTAAAATTCTCCTATTTGGGATTTCTTGAATAAAATAAATATTCTAAGTTTGAAATGTAAGTTTATTTGTTGCATCATAAGAACACCTAGGTTATATTACTTAATTTTATAGATACCATGTCTAAGGTATTTGTGATATGCTACAAAGTCTAACTCTCTGTGTGCGCGCGTGCTTTACATGATTTATGGATGATAGTTTTTTTTATTTATTTGTTGACTATTATTACATGATTATAATAGCAAAAATATAGATTTCACCTAGTATATAATCTTTACAATTTATTTTAGTTTAACATGTCTTATGCTATGTCCATTTTTTGTATAGGAAAAAAATGAAAGCATTTGCTATTCCTTGCTTAAATACCTTGGTTGCAGTCAATGCTAAAAGGAATAAACAAAAGAGAGAACGAAAAAGTTAAAAAGCCATCTGATGACGCCAATCGTTGGTCTTGAACGTCGGGAACGGACTGATTCTCTAACCTTTGCTTCACCAGGTTGCCTGCAAAGAAGTCTCAGGACCAGAGAGGATTCTCCGGTAGAACCCTCCGACGCCCAAGTTAGCAATTGAGGTTACAGTAGAAGAGGAGCTCAAATGAGCCCTTTTTAGATGAAAAAGGTGTTCCCAAGGAGGAAGGATTATGTTGAGAAATTATTGAAACATAATTGCCCCAACTTATTGATTTTGATGATTTCCAAAAGACATTGCTTTACCTTCTAAAAGGCTATGAACATGGTAAGTCAATCAATGAATTATTCTTGCTATGAGCAATTTCAAATTGAAAACTATGAACTATTAAAAATGTAATGAGTTTCTTGAATCAATTGAATATATGTTTCAGTGAGCTATACTTATGAATTCAAATATGATTTTCTATACCAATCTTTTAAAGATCAATGACTTAATGAAAATGCTTTGAAATTGAGCATTACTGTTAAAACAACATTATCTAAGTCATATTTATATTTCAAAGTTGGTTGGGATGATTTTCAAAGCAAATCAGAATGTTTTCTGATTTTTGTATCAGTCCCGAGCCGACTCGAGAGTTTCCGAGTCGACTCCTGAACTTTCTCGAGCCGACTCGTGACTGTGCGAGCCGACTCGACTCAGACGGCAGAAAGACTCATTTTTGAGTGCTTCTCGAGTCGACTCCCAGCTTTTCGCGAGTCGACTCCTGAAAGTCAAGAGTCGACTCCCAGATTTTCACGAGTCGACCCCTGAAAACTCATTTTTTGGTGCGTTCTGGATTCGATTGCTCGAGCCGACTCGCACAGTACCCGAGCCGACTCCCCGGAATCTGGGCGGTAATTTTTGAGTTGACACATCAGCTCCAACGGTAATTTTTTGAATCAACGGCTATATTTTACTGTGTCTAACGGTTATATCTTTGCAGATTCTATAAATAGAGGAGTTCTTTTCAAATCAAAACAAGAGAGAAATCAAAAAGAGAGAAAAGAATATCATTTGAAAAGAGGGAAAAACAGCATTCTTTGAAAAAATCTTTTAGCTCAAAGAAGAGAGATTCAAAAGGAGTTAAATCCAAGAGTGAGATTCGTGCACTCCAGAGCTACCTTCTACAAAAGATTCAAGAGGAGATCCCAACGCTTTCAAGAGCAAATCAAAGATCTTCCACATTCAAGAAAAAGGGAGAAAAAGCTTCAACCCAACTCCAAAGCTCAAATCTGTGAAGAATCGGTGCTGAGGCCTGATTCAACATCAAGAGGAGTTGAAGGAAGGAAACCAAAGAAGCCAAGCCAGCTTTCAAGCTCTAAACATTCAGGCTTTTCTAAACTCGATTTCTATTTTGAAATATCTGCTCAAAAAGGAGCTGCTTGTAATTAAACTCATTTTATTTGTTTGTGTCTAGTTTAATCTGAGGGATTAAACTAGAGGAGGTTGTTAAACCTCGGTACAAGCTAGGTATAGCTTGTGTTTGGGTTTGGTGCCGGTGAGCCCGTGTAAAATCGGCTGGGTTCGTTGTGATCCCGAAAAACAACAAGTTTGAGTTGTGAACTTGTAAAACAACTCGGCTGTAATCTAGAGAGATTATAGTGTGGACCCAAGTGATCCTTGGGAGTGGATGTAGGTGTTGGATACACCGAACCACTATAAAACTTTTGTGTTTGCCGTGTTCATTTTCTCTATCTCTATCTCTCTTTGTTAACTGCTTGTTCTTTGCTTATTAGTTAATCTCACTTGCACATCTTGCTAACTAATCAACTAAAGTTAAAAAGGGCTTAAATTTTTAAGAACCCAATTCACCCCCCCCTCTTGGGTTGCCATCTGGGCCAACAATTGGTATCAGAGCATAGTGCTCATTTAGAGTTTGATCTCACGATCAAGAGCTAAAGGTCATTATGGCAACACAAAGTGGTTCTAGTTTTGCTGAAGGTCATTCTACGAATAGACCTCCACTTTTTAATGGCTCAAACTATTCTTATTGGAAAGCTAGAATGAGGATATTCATTCAAGCTTCTGATTATGAGCTTTGGGGTGTTATATTAAATGGACCTAGTACACCCACACACCTTATTGATGGCACTATTGTTCCAAAGCCCGAAAGGGATTGGAATGATAATGATAGGAGAATGGCTCAACTTAATGCCAAAGCCATTAATATCTTATATTGTTCCTTAGATTCAAATGAATTCAACCGCATCTCTACTTGTAATTCCGCTAAAGAAATATGGGATAGGTTGGAAGTTACACATGAAGGAACAAACCAAGTAAAAGAATCAAAGATAAATATATTAGTTCATAAATATGAATTGTTCACAATGGAACAAACTGAAACCATCACATGCATGTTCACTAGATTCACCGATATTGTGAATGGTTTGAAAAGTCTAGGAAAAGTTTATACTAATGCTGATCTTGTTCGCAAAATACTCAGGTCATTGCCAAGATCGTGGGAAGCAAAAGTCACAGCAATCCAAGAAGCCAAAGACCTCAATGCACTACCCTTAGAGGAGCTTCTAGGATCTCTCATGACCCACGAATTGACAATGAGGCAGCATATTGAGGAGGAAACTAAAAGGAAGAAAACCATTGCTCTAAAGGCTGCAAAAGATGTGGAAGAGAGCAGCAGTGATGATAGTGATGAAGATAATGATGAAACTGCTCTCTTGGCCAAGAAGTTCAGGAGATTTTTGAGGAAAAAGAAACCCTTCCAAAAACGAAAATTTGGAAATAAAATGGAAGGAGAAAAGGAAAAGGAAAAGAAAGAAAAGGACAAGGACAAAGAGAAAGACCCCTTGATCTGTTATGAGTGTAAGAAACCGGGGCATTATCGATATGATTGTCCACAATTGAAAAAGACCTTCAAGAAAAAGAAGAAGGCATATGGCAACATGGACTGACAGCAATGAATCTTCTTCCGAAGAAGAAGAACAAAAGAGGTTGCAAATATTTGCTTCATGGCCAACGACGACGACAATGACGAGGTAAGTTCCGAAACCTCCGACAATGAATTTACATTTGATGAAATGTTTGAAGCTTTTAATGAACTAATGATAGATTTTAAATTGTTGAAAAAGAAATTTAAATCTGTGAAAAATGATAACGTTAGTTTAGCTAAAAGTAAAAATGAATTAGCTTTAGAAGTTAAAAACTTAACTAATGAAAATGAAGAACTTAGGAAAGAAAGAGATAATCTGAATCAAGAAAGAGATTTATTAAAATCTGAAGCTAAAAACTCAACTAAAGATTTAAAAGATCAAGTAGGAACTTTAGCTTTAGATAAAGAACAGCAAGCTAAAGAAATTGACTCTCTTAGAAAGGATGTTAAAAAATATAAGGACATTGTTGAGAAATTTACTTTAAGCTCAACTAAATTAAACATGATTCTAGATAGTCAAAAGGCTGTTTTTGACAAAGCTGGGCTAGGATATAACACATTAAGAAAACAGAAATCACTAAAGAATATTTTTGTAAAAGCCAACCAAGGTAATATAACTTGTTTTAAATGCAATCAAAAAGGACACAAATCCTTTGAATGTAAAACCTTAATGAACAACAAGAAATTAAATATTAAAACTAAGAAAATATGGGTTCCGAAAGGAACAATTTTTATTGCTGCTAACCATGAAGGACCCAAGAAAGCTTGGGTACCTAAGCATAAAGTTTGATGATATTGCAGGAATGTCTTGTGGCCAAAAGATCAAACAAGAAGTGGTATCTTGATAGCGGCTGCTCAAGACATATGACGGGTGACAAAGAGGAATTCATCACCCTAGAAGAAAATGTTGGTGGAGTTGTGACATTTGGCGATAACGGTAAAGGTCAAATTTGGGCCTTGGTAAAGTTCGCATAACTCCATCTATAGTAATTGACAATGTACTTTATGTTAATGGTTTGAAGCATAATCTAATTAGCATAAGTCAATTATGTGATAAAAACTTTAATGTTTCTTTTAAATCTTCTTTATGCACTGTAACTAATTCTATTGATGATAGCATTGTTTTTACTGGTTATAGATTTGGCAATATATACTTAGTTGACACAAACAAAACTTCTAAGAGTAGTCATTGCCTAATTACTGATAATGCTAACATTAATGATATTAGTTGGTTGTGGCATCGTAGATTAGGTCATGCAAGCACACACCTTATTTCAAAACTAATTAAAATGGATTTAGTCAAAGGTTTACCTAAATTAGATTTTGAAAATAATAAAATCTGTGATGCATGTCAATTTGGAAAACAAACTAGAAGTTCATTTAAATCTAAAAACATTGTTTCAACTTCTAGGGGACTAGAGCTACTTCACATGGACCTATTTGGACCAACTAGAACCACAAGTCTAGGAGGAAAGAAATATGGTCTAGTGATTGTAGATGATTATTCTAGATATACTTGGGTAATGTTTTTAGCTCACAAAGATGAGACTTTCTCGATGTTCCTGAAATTTTTCAAGAAAGTCACAAATGAGAAAAACACTACTATAGTATCTCTAAGAAGTGATCATGGAACAGAATTTGAAAATCACTTATTTGAAAATTTCTGCACTGAAAATGGAATTAATCATAATTTTTCAGCCCCTAGGACTCCACAACAAAACGGTGTAGTTGAAAGAAAGAACAGAACTTTAGAAGACATGGCCCGTACCATGCTATGTGAAAGCAACTTACCAAAATATTTTTGGGCGGAAGCAATTAACACAGCATGTTACATATTAAATAGAGCTTTAATAAGACCAATATTAAAGAAAACACCTTATGAATTATGGAATGAAAGAAAACCAAATATAAAATACTTTCATGCATTTGGATGTAAATGCTTCATTCATAATAATGGTAAAAACAACTTAGGAAAATTTGATGCTAAATCAGATGAAGGAATTTTTCTAGGTTATTCAACAACTAGTAAGGCATATAGAATCTTTAACAAGAAAACCTTAGTAGTTGAAGAATCCATTCATGTAGTTTCGATGAATCTTTAGCTAACTGGATCTGAAAAGATTAATGATGAGGAAGATACAAACATAATTGAAAAAGATCTTGAAAAACTTAATATTGAAGTATCTTCTGATCATGAACAACAGGCTAAAGATAATGATTCACATAAGGATGATGATGTTAATAATGATCATAATGATGTAGATCTTCCAAGAGATTGGAGATATGCTTATAGTCATCCTAAGGAATTGATTATAGGTGATCCATCTCAAGGAATAAGGACTAGATCATACATGAGAAATATTAGTAATCATCTTGCATTTGTATCACAAATAGAACCTAAAACTATAGAAGAAGCTGAAAAAGATAATAATTGGATGTTAGCTATGCAAGAAGAACTTAATCAATTCACTAGAAATAATGTTTGGACTTTAGTGGAAAGACCTAAAAACCATTCAATCATAGGAACTAAATGGGTTTTTAGAAATAAATTAGATGAAAATGGCATAGTAATTAGAAACAAAGCTAGATTGGTTGCTAAAGGATATAGTCAAGAAGAGGGTATTGATTTTGATGAAACCTTTGCACCTGTAGCTAGACTAGAAGCCATTAGACTTTTACTTGCATTTGCATGTCATATGAACATTAACCTATTTCAAATGGATGTAAAAAGCGCATTTTTAAATGGACTTATTAATGAAGAAGTTTATGTAGAACAACCACCAGGTTTTGAAGATCACGAATTTTCAAATCACGTTTTTAAATTGCACAAAGCTTTATATGGTTTGAAACAAGCACCTAGAGCTTGGTATGATAGGTTAAGTAAATTTCTAATAGAAAATGATTTTACAAGAGGAAATGTTGATAAAACCTTGTTTTTAAAAAGAAAAAGTAAAGATTTACTAGTAGTACAAATATACGTAGATGACATTATTTTTGGTGCTACTAACGAATCTCTCTGTCAAGAATTTGCAAAGTTAATGCAGGGAGAATTCGAGATGAGCATGATGGGAGAACTCAACTTCTTCCTTGGACTCCAGATCAAACAATGCAAGGAGGGAATTTTTATCAACCAAACCAAGTACACAAGAGAACTACTCAAAAAGTTTGGTATGGAAACAATGAAACCCCTTGGAACACCAATGAGTCCTTCATGCAAGCTAGACAAAGACGAAGAAGGTAAGAAGGTTGATCAAAAGTATTATCGAGGTATTATCGGATCCCTTCTCTATTTAACAGCAAGTAGACCTGATATAATGTTTGCAGTATGTTTGTGTGCTAGATTTCAAGCTGAACCTAAAGAATCACACTTAATAGCTGTTAAGAGAATATTAAGATATCTAAATGGAACAAAAATGTAGGTTTATGGTATTCTAGAGACTCCACATTAAACCTAATTGCATATTCAGATTCTGATTATGCCGGATGTAAAATTGATAGAAAAAGCACAAGTGGTGCATGCCATTTCTTAGGCAGTAACTTAATCACATGGTTTAGCAAAAAGCAAAATTCAGTTGCATTATCAACTACTGAAGCTGAATATGTAGCAGCTGGAAGTTGCTGTGCGCAAATCCTATGGATTAAGCGACAACTTGAGGACTATGGTATCAAACTTAATAAGACACCCATAAATGTGATAATACTAGCGCAATCAATTTAACGAAAAATCCAATTCAACACTCAAGGACAAAACACATAGAAATTAGATATCATTTTATAAGAGAACATGTAGCTAATGATGAAATTTGTTTAGATTATGTAAACACTGAAGAACAATTAGCTGACATCTTAACAAAACCCCTAAGTGAAGAAAGGTTTGAATATCTTAGAGGAGAATTAGGAATTTGTAATCCTTTTGAATAAATTTTGAAATACTTAAGGAAATGCATCTAGAATTCTTTCAATTCCTCAAAATCTTAAGGAAATAGTGTCTAGAATTCATATCAAAATGATTTATCAAGACTCAATGATTATGAATCATACACAAAATCAAATCCGGAATCATTTCAAACATTCAGAAAATTTTCAATTTTTTTTGTTCTGAATGGTCTCCGAGCCGACTCGGTGTGTACCGGAGTCGACTCGAGTTTCTCTGAAACTTGGGAGCCGACTCCTGGTATGAGCGAGTCGACTCGAGTTCGAGATTTTTCTCTGTGATTTAGGCGAGCCGACTCGAGGAATGCGCGAGTCGACTCGACGTGGTCCCAGGTTGAATATCTAGGGCACGAGTCGACCCGACGGTCATTCCTATCTTTTCTAATCATTCGATTCTCTCTACAAAAATCTCCCAAACCCTCCAAATCTTCCAAATACTTCCGATTAATCACTCCAATCAAAATCAATGGCCCCCAAAACCCGTGGAGCGAGCAGTAGCCGCGCCGGGATGAAGAGGAAAAGAACCGTGCGTCGACCCGTCCGCGAGCCGACTCCGGAGTCTTCGACTGCTTCTTCTTCGGATGATGCATCCTGCTCCCACTGTCTCTACCCCTCAGGTAGACCTCCTAGCTAGTAGAGTTGTAACCACAGGAAGGAAGTGGATTTCGAGTTGTTTGAGAATGAGGGATTATGCTTGGGAGGCAGTTATAGAATGGGTCTTGAGAAAATTTGTTCTTTGGATTGTCCTACGTATCCTGCTTTGGTGAAAGAATTTTATAAGAACTTGTCTAGAGGAGATGATGGCCTTGTAAGCAAGGTTAGAGGAATCGGTTTGAATATTACTCTTCCATCCTTTCTAGACTTTTGAAGTTACCTTTATCTGGACCTTCTTCATTTGCTTCAGAGGATAGGTCTCCTGCTCTCAATCGTCTATTGAACCGGAATTTTGAGGGATTTGAGGAAGTCCTTGCAAGTCAATTGCCATTGGAGTTAAGGCTTCTACACAATATTTGCAGCAGATTTTATTTCCCAAAACAGGCCGGTTTGACTATGTTTCAGAAGGGATATCTTTATCATGGATGCAATGTATCTGGGAAACCCTTCAATCTGCCTAGGATGATTTTATGGTATATGCAGACTGTGGCGGGAAGAAGGAAATCGAGCTTCCCTATGGCATGGTATTGACTCAGTTATTTCTTAGCCAAGGGATTGTGATTAGTGATGATGAGCCAAAGAAGGATCTAAGACATACTGATTATTATACTTTGGCTACTATTCATCGCATGGGATTTATTAAGAAAAATGGAAGTGGGAGAGAAAGACTGATACTGAAGATAGAGACTTAGATGCAGAGGGACCGAGACCTTCCTTGAGACATTCATCTCCGGAGCCACCTCAGCATCCATCTATTCCAGATTCTATCCCTATTCCTACTTCAGATCCTATCCCTGCTCCTACTGTTGATCCTGCACAGCCTTCTACTGTTTCATCTGCTAGTTTTTCTGATACTCAGCTGGATCAACTCCGATCTTTATTCAAGTCTGAGTTGAGTGATCAAGAGAAGAGATTGAAAGATGAATTTAATGATAAGTATATGAACTTAAAAGAAGCACTATATTCTCTTAGTGATCGGGTTGCCTTGATAGAGTCCACTGTCAGCTCTGCTACAGGTTCCTTAAGTGAAAATTTAAAGAATATCTTTGAAGAACTCAAGGACATCTGTGGTGACTCGGAGACTTACTCCCAAAGCAACGCCGAGCTTAAAGATAAAATCCAATCTGCTTGCACCTTTGTTGATAATAAACTAAAAGACTATGTTGGGATTCAATGCGAAGGGATGAAGCAAATTGTAGACCATTTGAATAGGATCACTAGAAGAAATTTTTAAGCTTTCATGTAATCTTTTTGGATGTAGTCTCTTTTGATGTAATTTACTTTTAATGCAATGTACAAGTTTTCATTTCAATGTACTTTCATTTGAAGTAATGAGAATATTTGATGCTTCACTTTTTGTCTATTTCAATTGTGAGTACCCTTGAATATCTTTGAATGCTTATGTTTAAATTAATATAATTTTGGATATCTCAATACTCAATTGATAACTTAGATGCCAAATGAATTCGAATGAGTTTAATCAATTTGATGCTCTGATGCATCTCAACCTTTTTGTTGATTACAAAAAAGGGGGAGAGATTTATACTGAATTTATCGTATATTTGCATCATCTTTTTAATTGCCCTAATTAAATAAGGGGGAGAGAATTAAGTAAGAAAAAGGTTATTTGGCTTAAGTGTTTAAATTTAAAAATCCTTTTTGAATTGAGGTTCTTAGGGGGAGCTACCTCATTGAGGGGGAGCTTTTCCATGAACACAAAAGCTGATTTTGATATCATAAATCTTTCAATGTTATAATGCATATACTCAATGTTTTTGTTATCATCAAAAAGGGGGAGATTGTTGAGAAATTATTGAAACATAATTGCCCCAACTTATTGATTTTGATGATTTCCAAAAGACATTGCTTTACTTTCTAAAAGGCTATGAACATGTAAGTCAATCAATGAATTATTCTTGCTATGAGCAATTTCAAATTGGAAACTATGAACTATTAAAAATGTAATGAGTTTCTTGAATCAATTGAATATATGTTTCAGTGAGCTATACTTATGAATTCAAAATGATTTTCTATACCAATCTTTTAAAGATCAATGACTTAATGAAAATGCTTTGAAATTGAGCATTACTGTTAAAACAACATTATCTAAGTCATATTTATATTTCAAAGTTGGTTGGGATGATTTTCAAAGCAAATCAGAATGTTTTCTGATTTTTGTATCAGTCCCGAGCCGACTCGAGAGTTTCCGAGTCGACTCCTGAACTTTCTCGAGCCGACTCGTGACTGTGCGAGCCGACTCGACTCAGACGGCAGAAAGACTCATTTTTGAGTGCTTCTCGAGTCGACTCCCAGCTTTTCGCGAGTCGACTCCTGAAAGTCAAGAGTCGACTCCCAGATTTTCACGAGTCGACCCCTGAAAACTCATTTTTTGGTGCGTTCTGGATTCGATTGCTCGAGCCGACTCGCACAGTACCCGAGCCGACTCCCCGAATCTGGGCGGTAATTTTTGAGTTGACACATCAGCTCCAACGGTAATTTTTTGAATCAACGGCTATTTTTACTGTGTCTAACGGTTATATCTTTGCAGATTCTATAAATAGAGGAGTTCTTTTCAAATCAAAACAAAGAGAGAAAATCAAAAGAGAGAAAAGAATATCATTTGAAAAGAGGGAAAAACAGAGCATTCTTGAAAAAATCTTTTAGCTCAAAGAAGAGAGATTCAAAAGGAGTTAAATCCAAGAGTGAGATTCGTGCACTCCAGAGCTACCTTCTACAAAAGATTCAAGAGGAGATCCCAACGCTTTCAAGAGCAAATCAAAGATCTTCCACATTCAAGAAAAGGGAGAAAAAGCTTCAACCCAACTCCAAAGCTCAAATCTGTGAAGAATCGGTGCTGAGGCCTGATTCAACATCAAGAGGAGTTGAAGGAAGGAAACCAAAGAAGCCAAGCCAGCTTTCAAGCTCTAAACATTCAGGCTTTTCTAAACTCATTTCTATTTTGAAATATCTGCTCAAAAAGGAGCTGCTTGTAATTAAACTCATTTTATTTGTTTGTGTCTAGTTTAATCTGAGGGATTAAACTAGAGGAGGTTGTTAAACCTCGGTACAAGCTAGGTATAGCTTGTGTTTGGGTTTGGTGCCGGTGAGCCCGTGTAAAATCGGCTGGGTTCGTTGTGATCCCCGAAAAACAACAAGTTTGAGTTGTGAACTTGTAAAACAACTCGGCTGTAATCTAGAGAGATTATAGTGTGGACCCAAGTGATCCTTGGGAGTGGATGTAGGTGTTGGATACACCGAACCACTATAAAACTTTTGTGTTTGCCGTGTTCATTTTCTCTATCTCTATCTCTCTTTGTTAACTGCTTGTTCTTTGCTTATTAGTTAATCTCACTTGCACATCTTGCTAACTAATCAACTAAAGTTAAAAGGGCTTAAATTTTTAAGAACCCAATTCACCCCCCCCTCTTGGGTTGCCATCTGGGCCAACAGATTCATCTCTGTGCCTTAGGATAGCGATTTTTTCAGGATTATCGCACATACCTGTTTATTGAGTGGATTCACCTTTTTATAGGGGTTGATCCTGGCATGATCACGTAGGATTCCGTGAAGAAGGAATGACCGCGGAGTTCTTGGGAGTTGCGTGAATCTGCGCTGGTTGGTGGATCCTATCCCATCGAAAAGGGAGAAAACGGCGGTTGGTGGGCTAAGTCCCATCAGTCAGTGGGGCTATTGGGTAGTTGGGTCCAGTCCCATCAGCAGCATGGCCAGTGGATAGTTGGATCTGGCATTGTCAGGCGGTGCGGGTCAGAGAGGTAACGTCCTGAGCTACCAGGGCCGTGTTGGGGCAGATTTGGAGGAAACCGGGAAGTGTCGACTCTCCCGAGGGAGCCAATGCTTATCTGGGTCGGCCAGGGGTGGCCGGGGCCAGCCTCGCCGACTAGGACGTGCCGGGGCGGGACCGACCAGGAATGGTCGGGGCCGACTCGGTGGGCTTGGAGACGCCGGGGCCAAGAAGGGTCGATCAGGAATAGTCGGAGCCGACTCGGTGGGCTTGGAGACGCCGGGGCCGAAAAGGGCCGACCAGGAATGGTCGGGGCCGACTCGACGGGCTTGGAGATGTCGGGGCCGAAAAGGGCCGGCTAAGAATGGTCGGGGCCGACTCGGCGGGCTTGGAGATGCTGGGGCCGAGAAGGGCCGACCAGGAATGGTCGGGGCCGACTCGGCGGGCTTGGAGACGCCGAGGCCGAGAGGGGCCGGCCAGGAATGGTCGGGGCCGACTCGGCGGGCTTGGAGACGCCGGCGCCGAGAGTGGCCGGCCAGGAATGGTCAGGGCCAACTCGGCGGGCTTGGAGATGCCGAGGCCGAGAGGGGCCGGCCAAGAATGGTCGGGGCCGACTCAGCGGGCTTGGAGACGCCGGGACCGAGAGGGGCCGGCCAGGAATGGTCGGAGCCGACTCGGCGGGCTTAGAGATGCCGAGGCGCACTAATGTTTTGATCTTATCGAAATTACCCTTGTGACTACATTAGCCACATCACCGTCCATTGCTAGCCAGAATTCTCCATTGACGAAGCTCCCCCTTCTTCAGTGACACCCGTTTAGCAGCTAGACTTGTTTACATGCTAAAATTTTAGACCCAATGGGCCAGGTTGGGCCTAGAAAATAGGTCCATTTAATATGTGATGGGCTTGGAGATTAAAGTTGGCCCAAGCCCAATGCAGCTTGAGTTCTTTAGGGATGTTATTATGATTATTCATATTTGATGTGTTTGTAGGCTTAATTAACAATTGTTGTTGATACGTAAGCTTAATAAAAAAAGACATATTATAGGTTGTTGGCAATATTAGTTAATCAAATTAGATTTTTAAACATTTTTTTTAAGGAAAGATTGGAAACAAATGGTCAACAAGTCTATGGCGGTTCGAAAACTAAAGGACTTCGGTTTGAACGTAAGAAAATGAAGTTAGCTTTTAGAGGCTATTTGGTATGGCATTGTGCATCCCTCGTCCACCAACAACACCCGAAATATGCCCAAATGTTAAAGCTCGATCGGGCCTCTCCAAGAGAGCTCATTCCCCTATGCGCATGACCACACTAGTGACCGGCATGGGTTGTAGAAATGAAGCTATGCCTTTGCCCAAATCAGTGACCGGCACGGGTAGAGGAACTGAAGCTGTGTCCGGCACGGACAAAGGAATTGGCACATACCTTACCATCTCTGATGCCAATGCAGTGAGGGATGTTCAAGGACCTTTCGTCTTCTCAGTAGGAGCTTTCGGAGGCCCAAATTTCAGTACAAGCCAGATGAGTAAGCCTGCCTCTGTTCCTCTAGAGGTTCTAACTCTTTGGTATCGGAGGCAGCAATGGTGCCAATATCGCTGGGCCTGCCTCATGAGGAGGCTATGGGCAGACTTAGGCAGGCTATCCAAGACACTAAGGATGGGACTCTAATGGTGACAGATCCTTTTGATGGGGTTACTGTAGATCTGATGGAAGCGGGCGGAGGAGCGGCCCTTCCTCCCTCTGCGGAGCCATGATTAGACTCCTGATTTGGAATGCTCGGGGTGCAGGGAAACCTGCATTCCAATCGACCTTTGGTAGGCTGGTCAATCAACACCATCCTGATATTTGTATTTTGTTAGAAACCTGACTATCAGGGAGAAGCCTGGTCAAACAAGATGTCGTCTTCACTTTATATGGAGCACATATGCCATCGAGTCCAGAGGACTATCATGAGGTATCTTAGTCATGTAGAGATGAGGTTTGGTGAGGGTTGATGCATTTTCACCGCTATGAGTAGCAAGTTGTGTTGGTGATTTCGGAGCAGGCAAGTGACCCATGGATCCTGTCTGGTGTTTATGCGAGTACTAAATACAGGGTGAGGCGGTACCTATAGCAAGATATCTCCAGGCTAGTCATCTAGGGCCTTCCTTCTCTTGTTGTGGATGATTTTAACTGCATTGTTGGCCTTCACGAGAAGATGGAAGGTATACAATATGTGGACAATATTGACTCTATAGAGTTCAGGGAATCTATAGCCATAAATGGTATGATTGACCTAGGCTTTACGGGTTTTCGTTTCATCTGGTGCAATAATCAGGCCGGTGTAGCCCGGGTTTGGGAGAGGATAGATCGGGCCCTTGGATCAGCGACATGGTTGCAGTGCTTCCCTAGATACCGGGTCCAGCACCTTCCCTGGATTGCGTCTGATCATTACCTGCTCCTTATCTCCACTGATAACATGAGCTTCTAAGACCTCCTTTTCGCTTTGAGAAACTATGGACCTTCTATCCTAGATCCTGGGATGTGATTAAAGCAGTATAGAGTCTGTCAATCTATAGGGATGCGAGATATCGGATGTCTCAAAGATTGGAGCTAGTGAAGCATAGACTCCGTTGGTGGAACAGAACGAGGTGGGCGATATTTTTTGGAGGATCGATGAGGTCGAGGCTGATATCGCTGAGCTTTAGAGGTTGGAGATCTAGGAGGGGGGCTTCAGGATGCTGACATCAGGAGACTGCGTTACTGCCTCTCTTCCCACCACTTTCTCATAAGACAACAAGAGACTCTTTGGAAACAGAAGTCTTGTGTTCAGTGGGTCAAGGAAGGGGACCGAAACACCGAATTCTTTCATCAATCCACCATGGCTAGAAGGTTTGCCAATCGGATCCAGCAGCTAAGGGAGGAAGATGGAACTATGCTGACTAACAGTAATGAGATTAGCGAGTGGATCTTCCACTTTTTCAGATCCAGGTGAAACCCGATTCTAGGGGATGGCCCACCTACTCAGGATCCTTACCCAGTGGACCGAGTTACTGAACAAGAAAACTCGACTCTTACATGCTCTGTCACTTACCTAGAAGTGCGGGATGCACTTTGGTCCCTTGGAGAGGATAAAGCATCCGGTTAGGATGGTTTTCCTTCTTTTTTCTTCAAGCGGTATTGGTCTATTGTTGGGGACAAGGTTGTCGAGGCAATTCAGACGGCTTTCCACTCTGGTATCCCTGAGGATTGGAAGAAAATCCTAATCACTCTTATCCCCAAAAAATTAATGCCTCCTCTCCTAGTCATTTCAGGTCGATCAGCCTCTGCATCAATACCTAGTTGAGCGACTTCAGCAGATGATACCTCTCCTTATTAGCCCTGAACAAAGAGCATGCATCAAAGGGCGTGGCATAACTGACCATGTCCTCCTTGCACAGAAATTTATGCATGACCTCTAGTGAGGCCTAGCTCAGAGAAGTCGCATGGCTATTAAGCTTGCATGGAGCGTGCTTATGATAGGATGAGCTGGCAATTCATCAGGCGGACCCTTCATAAGTTCGGCTTCACTGATACTTGGGTCAGGTGGACCATGGACTGTGTGGAGGGGCCTTCCTTTACTATTCTGGTGAACGACATTATGATGGACTACTTTCCTTTAACGATTGGTCTACGTCAAGGAGGTCCTATGTCTCCTACTTATTTATTCTATGTATTGATGCTCTTTCTTGGGCTCTGGGCGATGCGTCCACCGATCTTGCTTGGAGCCATACCGGGCCATTCCGGGAGCCCAGCCTCTCTCTCACCTTCTCTTTGCATATGATTGTCTTCTCATTGGTCAGGCCTTGACCTAGAATGCTCGATGCTTCGCTTATGTTATGGAATATTATTATCGTGAGTCTAGCCAGCTTGTTAACTTGCATAAGTCTTCTATCATTCTCAGCCCCAATATGAAACCCAAAACAAAGCTGGATATTCTGGCCAGCCTGGGGATCTCGGAGCAGCAGGGGATCTTGACCTACCTTGGTGTCCCCATGGTTGGCAGACGGTTGCGGAAGCTAAAGGTTAGGCCAATGGTACAATGGGTCCGTAACCGTCTTGAGGGATACTAGGCCACTACACTCTCCATGATGGGCAGAATCACTCTTACTAGGTTCGTGCTTAGTTTCATTCCTATCTTTCTTTTGGCGAACACTATAGTTCCTAAATCCTGCTTAAGGAAGCTTGAACAGACTTTCCATAATTTCTTATGGAGCCCCAAACAGGACGGACATGGTGTACACTTACTTGACTGGGACACCATCTACCGTCCTATTAGAGATGGAGGTCTCGGGATTCAGTCCCTTTTGGTAAAAAGGGAAGCATTGATTGTCAAACATACTGCGAGATATCTTCTCCAGCCTAGTTGCTTGTGAAGCAAGGTGATGAGGGCCCGCTGCGGTGCATGGAGCCAGGGAGTCCCACCTCAGCCGATCAGAGGTTGTTCTTTCATCTGGAAGGAGATTTGCACCTATGCCCCATTGCTATAGCTCATGTCAGATTCTTGGTTGGTGATGGGACCACAATTGATGTTAATCAGGATGCATGGATCTTCTCTGTCCCTTTGTCTCAGTGGTCGACCTTTGTTAGCGTGGATGTTGCCGATAACCTTTGGGTCAGTGATCTGCTGATGGATGATGGTAGGACCTAGAGATCCCAGGACCTCTCTATGTTGTTTGGGCCCTAGCTGGTCTCTAGGATCCTTGCTATCTTGATTCTACTCCACCGGGGGTGCAACCTTAGGGTCTGGGGCTCTTTCTGCTGTCCCAAGGCTCCATTGAGTGCCCTCTATAATCTCTATAAGGGATCGCCTGATACCACATTTGCAAAGGCATGGATCTGAAGACTCCTTGTCCCCCAAAGTGCAGCTTTTTTTCTGAAAGATGGTTTGGGACTGCCTCCTACGAAGGCCCCTTTTAGTCAGAGTGGCATGGACATCGTAGGGTCTTGCCTGGTTTGTAGGACTCATAAAGAGACAACTGAGCATGCTATCCTCAGTTGCCCTAGGGCAAGGCAAACTTGGAGGCTTATCGGGAGATGGCCCTAGGATGCTGATGATGCTACCTGTTTGTACCCCTTCTTTTTCGATTCCTTACCAGAGCTCAACACATGAGGCTCGCCTCACTGCCTATATTGCCTATCAGATATGGATGGCTAGGAATGTGATGATCTTTGAGACAGAGGTTACCATGGCCCACCGAATTCTTCTAAGAGCCAAATGCTTGGCGATGAGTATCTATGCTTCGATGTGTCACTTCCCTGCCTACCCCAGGTTCCTGGGACTCTCATGCTGCTTCGACAATGTCCCATAGGGTAATTTCTATCTCCTAGGAGCCCCCACTCTTGTGATTTGTTAAGGTAAACTTTGATGGCAGCATCCATGGTACTACTTGTGGTGCTGGTATGTTATCCGAACCGATGATGGAAGACTCGTAGACCGATGGGGCTTTCTTTCAGGACTCTTCTGTACCGAAAGTGAGCTTATAGCAACATAGATCAGAGCGACCCCCTCAGTGCAGGCTCGAAGGCTCTCATCGAGGAGACTCATCTACAGTTATTGGATGGATTCAAGATAGGATGGACCACGATGATGCTCACCCACTTCTTCGTGATATCTGGCAGCTTTTGCAGGACCCGACGATCATCATAGCCCATCATATTTATCGAAAGATAAACTACGCAGCTGATTGGGTTTCCTCCTATATAGCTAAGCACTTCACTGATTAAACCTGGACTTAGGATGATTGTATTCCACCATCCCTTTTGATGTATCATTCTTTTGACCTTTTGGGCCGTCTCGCACCAAAGTTCTGTGACCCCCGTCTGTATCAAAAAAAAAAAAAGAAAGTCAAGCGAAGAATTGGGATTTTTTTAATAGAATTTGGATTAGTGAGTCAGGAGAGAAGAGAAAGGGGTTTGAAATTAAACTTTACAGTGAAGGGCAATGTTTTGAAAATTAAACTAGCTTGACATTTGGGTCATTGGTTAATTGGTTCGATCGCAACTGGTTGATCGAACCAAATAATGTTATAATTAATTAATTTAATAATAAAAATAATAAAATATAAATATCAAACTATAGAAAAATATATTTAAAACTTATATACTTGTTTAAGAAAATTTTATAACATTTAAACTATTAAAAAATATCTTTAAAACTATAGATGGGTTGTTTTAGGTGCAACCCGAAGTGAAAAATTTAAAATTTAAAAAAATTCAACCTTAATTTTATTTATCAAAACTAAAAGTCTAAAATCGGGATTGGATCGGTTCTTTAGAATCCAGCCAGTTCAATGGATTTTTAGTTTTTACAGAATCATATAAAAGTAACTTTAATAATAAAATTGGACTAAATTGATAATCAATTTTTGATTGAATTGATTTGATCAATCGATCTGATTTAGTTTTCAAAACCATGGTGAAGGGGATTGCTCGTCGAAGTTGACTGGTTGACTGAGGATCAAGTAGATAGATACAAATGAGGTCCATGTTCTCTTCACGCAACCCGTTGCTTTTGTTTTTAATAGAGAGATGTCCACAATGATGGTACCATGTCATGGCATGGTGCTGCTTTTTCCTTTTTCCTTTTGCATGAATACAAATAGACATCGAGTTACACTTTACGTTTTTTTTTTTTTTTTATACTTTGTCCACTTGAGCAATGCTCGCTCCGGAGATGGTGACAAGTGTATTGATTGAGGAATTAGATGAGCTCACCCAGCGTAATTGCCTTAACATATGTAAAACAAGCAACAAGTCAGCCCAACCGACGACATAGATCCAATGAACTATTTAATCATTAATTCAATTTCATATTTCTAGTCAATATTTTGAATATCAAATTGAGCACAATCGTCTTGACATTTGGTCATGGATCAATCGGTTCAACTTAATAAACCGTTTTAATCGAATCGAATGATATCATAATTAATTTTTAAATTATTAATATAAAAATAATAAAATATAATATTAATCCAAATAAAAACTTAAAAAAATCAATCCTAATTTCAATTATCAAAACTAAAAGTCTAAAAACAAAAAACCAAGGTTGGACTGATTCTTCGAAACCTAACCGGTTCAATGAATTTTTTTTTTGGTTTTCATCGAATCATATAAAAGTCAACTTTAATAATAAAATTAGATTGGATTGATGACCGGTTCCTGATTAGACTGGTTCGACCGACTAGTCCAATCCGGTTTTCAAAATCATGTTTCTAACTATAAAAAAGAGCTTAAGAGAAGAGAGAATTAGGATGCAATTTGATGGGGTTGATGGAGCAACACCCAATTAACAGTGATAATTTTCTTCTATCCTAATTGATACTCATCTTCTATGCTCCGGCTCCTTAAAACACGTGCAAACCTATGCCATTACATATAGACATATACATCATTAAGGTTCATGCTTGGAAGGTTTTCTTGAAACACTATGCATATGCATGCTAAATCTTCAAACATCTCATTATTTTCTTCTATCCTTTTATTCCTCAAAGATTCATGTGCTATCATCTTCATAACAACAAATCCAAGTAAGATCCATGCTATACTAGGCTTAAAAAAACTAGAGCTTACCTTAGAAGCTAACACGACACCAAGATCATCCCTAAGCTTCCCCGTTTCCTTCTTCTTCTTCTCCTTCTTCTTTCCAAGCCGATTCTCTTCTCTTCCTTTCTTTCTTTCCCTCTTTCTTTCTTTTATTTCTCTAGTCAAAACCACATTTTTTTTCCTTTATATTTTCGGTTGCTTGGGGCTAAGGCATGAATAGTGACTTAACAAAATCCTTATTTTGCCCTCGATAGCTATTTATTATTATTCTTTCAAATTTGATACTTTTATACAATATTTTTAGGAAACAATCTTGCAATCTCGAAGAACTCAATTTTAAAATCCAACGATTCAAATAGCACTCAAATCAGAGTTAAAACGGAATAAATATGGAATTTTAAAGATTTAACCAAAAAAATTTATTGTCTTAGAGTTGGCTCGAGTAGAATATGGAGCCGACTCGAAGCAAAAATGCTGACTTTCTCTTTTCTATAGGAGTCAACCCCCCCTTCTAATAGTCAACTCTAAAAGAAGTTTTAAACCATGCCAGAGTCGACTCCTCACCAATTAGAGTCGACTCTAATTACTAAAAACAATACTTAAGGGAAAAACTCAAACTAAACTTGATTTTTCTTGTAATTTAAGCCTATTAAAACTCAAATCTCTCAAATTCTTAAATTAAAATCATTAGCACAAAAAATATACTTATTTATACCATAATTTTTTACATTTATCAAGTGGCCAACACACCCACACATCATTGAAACCATCCGACTTTCATTACAAATAAAAATATCATTAATATTACCAAAAATAATAAAGTTTTTAGGATGTTACATACCAGCCTCCCAACTTCGAGTTAAGGTGAGACTATTGGCCACTCTCAGCTAGCCAAGGAGTTTTAGTCGGCCCCCTTCGACTGAAGACTACCTCCTAACTCTGAGTCAGGAGATGACTACTGTCCACTCTCAACCAACCAAGGAGTTTTAATCAGCCATCTCCGACTGAAGACTACCCCTGACTCCGAGTCGGGAGATGACTACTGGCCGCTCTCAATCGGCCAAGGAGTTTCAACCGGCCAAGAAGTTTTAATCGGCCCCCTCTAACTGAAGATTGCTTCTTGGATCCAAGTCGGAGACAATTGTTGGCCGCTCCCAGCCGACCAAGTTGTGACCAACTTGCTTCCAACCTTGTTTGAAGTCCTTCAAGAAAGCGAGTGCATAGTCTCAAAAAACACGCGGACATATGATAAGTCTATTTATTATCCCAATTTAATCATTAAAATAAATATTAATTATTTTAAATTTATTAAAAATTGATACTTTTATGGATATTTGCAGAAAAGAAGCCTATAGATGAAAAGAGCTCAATTTTTGGAGTCCAATGATGCAAATGACACTTAAATCATGACTCTGTTTGCCTGAAAAGGAAGAAAGAGATGATTTTGCATGATTCTTGGTGTAAGCTAAGGCAGGTAATGTAAAACAGACGGTGAGGAGTTTTCTCATGATATCTAAATGATTTGAACTTGATTAACTCCAACTTTGACTCTCTATAAAAGGAGGACCTTAGGCAGTAGTGAGGAAAGGAGTTTTCTCTAAAGTTCTTTTATTAGATCCTTGTATTTAAGCCTGGAAGAAAAAAAATTATGGAGGGGATGCTGGCAGCAGCAATGTATAGCTAGATTTCTTTAACTTGAGATGATGATGAAGCCTGTAACCAGATTCTATTTTTTTATTCTTAATTTCTATACAATAAAAATCATGCACTTCTTTTATATATCTTTTGAGTTATTTTTCTAATCGATGCTTTAATCTGGTATACACGGTCTGTACCCTCTATCGACGTACCGTGATCTTAGGATACGGTACATGCCTAAGAGAGACAGATCGTAGTTTGGTAGTTTAGGCCTCTAACTTTGCCAATAGTTAGAAAGTTTATACTCTAAGAGAACGTGTCGTGATCTCCTAATACAGTACGTGCCTAATAAGAGATAAATTATTTAACCTTGAATTTGCAAAAATTATTGCTAGTGCAACATAAAGAAAATAAGATAAAACCTGTTTGCTTGGTGAATTCGGATTCCTGGGTTGCTTCTTCTGCTATTTTAATTTTGTTAATTAATTAGTTGTTATCTTTAATAACAACTATTCTTAATATAATCCTCTACAGATAAATTTTTTTTCTTTTTTATGAAATAATTCTCTTGATCGCTGAGGATACGACCCTGATTCACCACTAGCTATAGTAGTGAGTACGTTTTATTTTTAACCGCCAATAACAGCGATTAAATTTTGGCACCGTTGCTGAAGATCCAAGCACGATTAGTTCAAAAAAAAAAATAAAAAAAATAAAAAATTATCATGAAATTTTCTTAATTTTATTCTTATTTTTGATTTTTTATTTTCATTATTATTCGTGCTTTTATATAAAAAAAAGAGTAAAAAAAAAATTTTGTTGAATAGTTATTGCTCACTTTAGCTTATTATTTTTTTGAGTTACCTTAATTATTAGATTTTCTTATTTTCTTTTTAACATTAAAAAAATTACTTTCCTTCTTGTCACAAATCCACTTTTAACCTAATTAACTTTTCCTTTTAATTAACTTACCTTAAAGAACCCAAAAGAAAATCCTAAAATATTTTTCATAAAATATAATTAATTTAAGGAAATAAATAATAAACTTTAAAAACTATCTAACTTGTTTAGACACCTTATTTGAATTGCATTGCATTTTTATAAAATACTTTAAGGGCACAAACCCTTAATCAAGATAAGGTGGGGAGTTGATCACCCTTTCTTGGCCCACAAACCACATCCTTCATTTTGTATTAACCTAAGCTTTAACTCTAAAATTAACTAGACGTCAGCCCCTAAGGAACTCGAGCTCAATAGGACAAGACACCCAAAAAAGTTGGATCGGATCGGATTTGACTGATTAACTAGTGTCTACAAAAGGAAAGAAAAATGGTTATTTAATTGGTTTTTTTCGCTTACCTAGTAAGTAACGAGGGGACCCCCACTGATCCTTGCCCTTAATTGGCTAGTCGATCAGCTAGTTTTTGACTGGAGGGCTCCAAGGCAGTCTCGAAAGTTAGGAGTTGTCTAGATCTAGGTTAAACCTAGAGTAGAGAGTCTAATCTTTATTAACTTGATTGTTAATAATTATTAAACCCTAATTAAATTATTTTTCATTTCTCTTAGTTCTAGGAATCTCTTAAGATACTTCTTTAGAATCTTTTTCTTTCTCTTCTATTATATTAATTTAATTTTTATAAAATAATAATAAAAAATTGAATTACTGTTTACTTTAGAGTGCATTGGTAAAGTGTATGCTTGGTCGCCGATCGTTACAACCCAATCTCATACCCTTAGATCCTGAGATAGAAAGAACATTTATTATGGACCCTAATAACGAAAATAATCACCACGATAGTTAAAGGAGTATTTCACTCCTTCAAAGTATATTTACTCTTCTTGCATACAAGTACCCCCAGTAGAGGTTGTCCAATATGAAATTAAGTCCAGTGTAATCCAAATGTTACCAGCTTTCTATGGACTTACAAATGAAGATCCCTACAAACACTTAGATAAATTCTTGAAAATTTGCTCAATTGTTAAGATTCAAAATTTCTCTGATGAGGCACTTAGGCTTAAGTTATTCCCTTTCTCCCTAAAAGATAGAGCCAAGTATTGGTTAAATTCATTAAACACTATTATAATTTCAACTTGGAACCAACTTCAGAGGGAATTTCTTAAGAAATACTTTTCTATAGGAAAAACGAATCAAATTATAAAAGCCATAACCAGTTTTTTTCAGTTAGAGGAAGAAATGTTTAATGAAATGGGAGAGATTAAAAGAATTAACTAGAAAATCTCTACACCATGCAATACCTAAATGGCAGTTAGTTCAATATTTTTATAATGGATTATCAGAAAGGCACCGACAAATGATGGATGCCTCATGTGGAGGAACATTTATGCTAAAAAATAAATATGAGGCATGTCAGCTTTTTAAAATTCTAAGTGAAAATTTCTTGCACCACATGTCTGTTGCCCATAGAGATCCTTCCACAGAACCTAAGAGAGATGGAATATACAACATAGGTTAGTCTATAGATATCTATATCAAAATTGATGAAATATCCCATAAATTTGATCAAATTCTATAAGTTGGAAACACCTCTTCCCCATATACTCAATTACATGAGGTTTGTATAATTTGTTCGAGTCCTAATCATCTGATAAGTGATTTTTCAACCACATACCAATTTTCTAAGCTTGTTCAAGAGCAAGCCCACCAAGCCCAAACCCGAATGGCTCCTAGACTAAGAAATGATCCATATTCGAATACTTACAATCCTGGTTGGCAAAATCACCCAAATTTTTTTTGAAAACCTCAATCTATAACCAATTCATCATCAAGTAGGCCCAATTATCAGAAAATCAATTTTAGAAGCATACCATATTCACAATACCCAAGCATCCCTCAACCTCACCGAGTAATCATAATCCTACTTTTGAAGATAAGGTGTTACAAGCATTGAAAGGGTTAGAAATGAATACTCAACTCCTTCATTTCCACACACAATCCATTGCAAAACTAGAAACATGGATAGGTCAACTAGCCACAACCATAAGTAAAAGAGAACAGGGTAAGCTACCAAGTCAGTCTAAAGTTAACCCTAGGAACCTAAACATCCAAGGATCAAAACAAGGAGCCCAGATTAACCAACTAAGTGTTATTCATACATTAAGATTTGAAAAATAAATAGATAATCAGGTGGATACATATGAAAAAGAAGAATTAGAAGTTTCACCACGAACAACTTATTGAGTTGGGTCAGCCCGAAATACCTTAAGCATCAGAGTCTGATGTAATGCCCAACCCACCAGCTGAGCCCATGCTAGAGGAAGATAAAAAAAAAAGGATTGTAGCATCATTCCCAAATAGACTTAAGCCCAATCGAAATTCAACCCAATTCGATAAGATTTTGAAGATTTTAAGCAAGTTAAAGTGAACATCCCCTTACTAGACATGATCCAACAGGTCTCAACCTATGCCAAATTCTTTAAGGATCTATGTACTAAAAAGAAGACCACCAATGTACCCAAATAGCCTTTCTGGCAGCCAGTGTGAGCTCTTACCTATCAAACCATATGCAGTAAAATACAAAGATCCAAGGTCACCCACTATTTCATGCATTATGAGGAATACCCTCATAAATAGGGCTTTATTAGACTTAGGGGCAAGTGTTAATATATTGCCATACTCTGTATATGAGAAACTAGGGTTGAGAGAACTAAAGCCTACGAAAATGACCCCACAACTAGCATAAACACTCTTTGAAAGTACCCACAAAAATAGTAAAGAATGTATTGATCAAAGTTAGTGACTTTATCTATCCGGTAGATATTGTGATTTTAGAAACTGAACCGTGACAAACCCAAAGAGCCACATCCCGATGATTTTAGGTAGACCATTTTTTTTCATAGTGCCCTAATTAATTACCAAATGGATTAATGAAACTTTCCTTTGAGAATATATCAATTGATCTTAATATTTTCAATTTTACCAATACACATCAAATGAGCAACTCAAATTATGTTCAGGATACATTTATGATCCAATTGACCTTAGTGACGAAGAGCTTGACCTAAAAATCTACATAAATTAAGATGGGAAGCAAATTAATGAGGTTGCTACAATTGATAAAAAATCAAGATGGAAACCTTCAACTGAACCAGTAGAGAAAGTACCTAAACTACTATCCAAACCATCAATAGAGGAAGCACCCAAATTAGAATTAAAACCACTTTTCAAGCACCTCAAATATGCATGCCTAGGTCCATCAGAAATTCTACCTGTAATTATTTTAGCCGACCTAGACTCCTTAGGGGAACTAATAAATATCTTAAGAGAAAATAAAGAAGCGTTAGGATGGACCACGGCTAACATTAAAGAGATTAGCCTCTTGATCGTTCAACATGGTATTCATTTAGGAGAAGAGGCCAAGCCTACAAGAGACCCCAAAGGAGACTTAACCCAGCCATGAAGGAAATAGTATGGAAAGAGATCATCAAACTCCTTTATTTTAGTGACAATGGTAATCAGAGTAAGCCATGATGTCTGGCCGAAGATGTTAAACTTAGTACTTTTAGGAAGGCAACCCAAATCTTTATTTTCTGACCTTTATTTTAGTGATTCTTATTTTTAGGAATAAGAGACTACTCCGCACAGTCACTCCTAATATTACACGAGGCATATATCATTTAGGTGGTATTTCTTTTTATTTTATTCTTCCTTACTCCATTGAGATGATGAAATTAAGTTGGGGGATAAGAAAAAACTTTTTGAAAATACCTAGGCAATTTTGAAAATTTTAAAATTTTTTATAAATTATATGCTATGAAAGAAATTCTTGAGCAAAATCGACTAGGAAAGATAATAGAGATAGAAAGTATTGGTTAATTACTGTAGCAAGCCAAGGAGTAGACTAGCTGTCAAACTTTTAGCCATCTACTTAGGTCATCTAAAGGCTATTAGCACTTTTATTGCACATGCACACTGATGAGATAAACTAGGTATTAGTTGTAAGGTCAATTAAAAATTCAATCATTATTAAAATTAGTAATTGATATACACCCCAATGAGAGAAACTTTAATTTAAGGAAAGAGCTACCTGGCTGATAAAAAATTATATATATATATATATAAGCAAGTTTAAACATTGATTTTTCATCGAGTAACTGGGCACCTTCGCCTAAGTAAGCATTGTTGTTCATGTCAAAAAGTGGGCAGTATGAAGATATCGTTAAAAAAATAAAATTATATATATAATATATATATATATATATATATATATATATATATATCATGTAGTATGAAAGCTATCTCAGGTCAGGTGCTTAATTTGAGGATGTATAGAAAATTGATCAAAGTAAGTGATAAGCAAATACCATTGTTCCTTACAAGTTAGTACCAAATGCTAAGTTAGCCATCATAAACACAAGTACTGTAGATCTATGGATGAACTTTAAGAAAGTTTCTGATAGTTCAGACTATAAAATTTACTTCAAAAACTCAATACTTAATTAGTATTACTAGCTAGCTTCTTTCAACCTTAAGCCTTGATTTAATTTTGCAAAAGAAAATCTTAGTGACACATGATTTTATTATATTGCTAAGGGACTAGCAATGATTAAGATGAGGGTATGATAAGTCTATTTATTATCCTAATTTAACCATTAAAATAAATATTAATTATTTTAAATTTATTAAGAATTGATACTTTTATAGATATACAGATGGAAAGAGCTCAATTTTTAAGAAGTCCAACGATACAGACGGTACTCAAATCGGACTTTATTTGCCCAAAAAGGAAGAAAGAGATGATTTTGCATGATTCTCGATGCAAACTAAGGTAAAACAATGATTGAGGAGTTTTCTCACGATATCTAAATGATCTTGAACCCGATTGACTCTAACTTTGACTATAAGAAAGCCCTGGACATGCTCTATAAAAGAAGGACCTCAGCAGTAGTAAGGAAAGGAGTTTTTTTCAAATTTTTTTTTAGATCATTGTATTTAGGCATGGGAGAGAAAAATTAAGGAGAAAATGTTGGCAGCAATAATGCATAGCTAGATTCCTTTTACTTGGATGATGATGAACCTGTAATCAGGTTCTATTTTTCTTTTTGTTCTTAATTTTTATAAAATAAAATAATGCTCTTCTTTAATATATCTTTTGACACTACTACAAAAAGTTAAATAGACTACGTAGGTTTTAGGAAAAAGACTACGTTTTTATTTAGTCTATATTTTAAACTATGTTTTTTTTTTTACAAATTAAAAGACTATATCTTTTATTAAAAACATAGTCTTCTATTATCTGATAATATAAAAAGACTACGTTTTTAAATAAGATGTAGTCTTATATTATCTGATAATATAAAAAAACTACGTTTTTAAGTAAGACGTAGTCTTATATTATCTGATAATATAAAAAGACTACGTTTTAAATTAAGACATAGTCTTATATTATCTGATAATATGTCAAAAAGACTATGTTTTTAATTAAGATGTAGTCATATATTATCTGATAATATAAAAAGACTATATTTTTAAATAAAATGTAGCCTTATATTATCTTATATTATCTTATAATATAAGAAACTATATTTTTAAATAAAATGTAGCCTTATATTATTTGATAATATAAAAAGACTATATTTTAATTAAGATGTAGTCTAATATAAAAGGCTATATTTTTAGTTAAGACGTAATCTAAAAATTTATCTTTTTGAATTTTTTCCTCTCCTAATTCATTTCTCACCCCCCCCGCCTTTTCCTTAAAAAAACCCTCAATACTCAAACTTATATTTCATTCCACCATTTCATCCAGTATCTCCCTCCATGGTTTCCTTTGACGCTTCAATGGATTGTTTGCACCATTGTGAAGGAGGATGTGAGAGGGGTGTGCATTGGGATCACAGGGTTCACGAACAAGCGGCACCTTGCTCGGGCGGTGTTGGAGAGCATGTGCTTTCAGGTAAATGATGTGTCGATGCACAAGGATGCAGGGAAGGGAGGTGAAGCAAGAAGCAAGGAAGGGGAGTTTTGCTTCAGGTTAACGGGGGTGCCACCATCAATAATCTTCTGATGCAGGTATTTTCCTCTGTTTGTTTTGTTTCCTATTCCTCTATTCCACAACCGTTTCTTTGATTCCAGTTGATAGAGTGAAAGATCTGCTAATTAAAGAGTGGGGGAGGATCACGAGGGCTAGAGGATCATTCGGGAAGAGAGAAAGAGTCGCCGTCGCTTACCGCTGCCATGGTGGCCAGCGATGAGGAGGTACGATAGGGGAGGATTATGGTTGGGAGAAGACTAAGTCTTCTCCCCTATTTTTAATCAGGTTCGGGAGAGGCTGCCGAGCCTGGTGGCGAGCGCCGCCGCCCTTCACCGGCAATGATCGAGCGATGGGAAAGGAGGGAGCCAGAGGAGCGGGAGCTAGCTATGGGTTGGACCGGCGGGAAGAGAGAAAGAGAGAAGAGAGGGTGACGGAGAGAACAGAAAGGGAGAGAGATGGGAGAGAGAACAGAGAGGGACAGGCGTCGGGCTCGAGGATCTCGCCGGAGGAGGTGTTGTCGAGGTGCCAACGTGCAGGAGGGTTCGCGCGTGAGGGGAGAAGATGAAGAGGCTCTTGCGTTCAGGTGGAAGGGGAGAGGGGGTTTACGTGAGCACGTGAGAAGAAGGCTGAAACCTTCTTATTGGGCTAGGCTTGAACCAGTGGGCCGGCTGGTTCAAGCCTTTGGGGCTAGTTTTTAAGTTAAAAATGAAAAGAAAATGTTAGGATTTAGTTATATAATTTATAAGGTTTGGCTAAGGTCACTTTGTAGATTTAAATTTGGGTTTACAGGTGCATAATTTGATCATGTATTTTTGTAAATATAATTTAAAAGGCTTCAGCCTTCTTTTTGGGCTGCTGGGCTTGGTTGCTGGGCTTGAACCAGTGGGCCATTGTTTCAAGTCATGGGCTGATTTTTAAATTAAAAATAGGAAGAAAACCTTAGGATTTAATTATAGAATTCATGGGGTTTGGCTAATCTCACTTAGTGGGTTCAAATCAGGGTTTAAAGATGCATAATCTGAGCTCTCTTTCATCAAATATCATATGATGTTTATGTTGGGTTAAAACATGAGCCTAAGAAAATGCATTTATTTAAAATTATATTGATTAAGTCTGATCTTGGGAATTGAACCATGGTGATGAGTAGCGAGTTTAGTTTTTATAATGATGTTCAAACTGATTAACGGCCTAGGTAATCATAGGAAAATTTGTCGCCGAATGTAGGGGCATTTTTGTAGATATTGCAAAGTTGGTGAAAACTTGTAAAAGTAGAAAATAATTAAGTTTGGGATAAAAATCAATAAGTAGGGGTTGCTAGACACTGAGTAAGAGGGGTAAAAGAGTTATTTTAAGATTTTATACTGAAGGGGTAAAATGGTAATTTTTTGTTATTTTTGATAAAAAATAATTAATTATTTAATTTTTTTTAATATTATTGTAAGTGTGTTTCTTATGCCACTATCTTGTTAGAAAATATGATTGATGTATTTGTTTACCTCCTTACACGAATGGGTTTGGTTGTAGTAGATCACTGGTCCTTGGTGGTTATTATTCCTCATGGGGACATAGTGTATTTTGTGATTCTATTGGACGTTTAGCGGAAAAAGAATTGAAATATATTATTAATACATAAGTATTTATTTCTTTATAATTTTTTAGTAATTTTCCTGGGTTATATCATTTGAGTCTCACACTATTATTATACTTTGTTATCAGTACACTCAAAATATACAACGCTAAAGCTGACCAAGTTGC
The DNA here is from genome assembly GCA_900491605.1 of Calamus simplicifolius. Lineage (NCBI taxonomy): Eukaryota > Viridiplantae > Streptophyta > Magnoliopsida > Arecales > Arecaceae > Calamus > Calamus simplicifolius. Next base: position 43,054 of record UESW01005061.1, read on the forward strand.
AAGAAAAATACTTGGGAGTTGGTTCAGATATATTGAGTTGCATATTCTTTTTAATAATTTATAAAATTAGATCTCATTTGTTTGAATCTTATAAAAACTTTTAAATTCATTTTAAGTGTCCTAAGCAACCATTAGGTGTTGAATGTGACTATTATGTCATCATGTATATGAAGGAGATCATTGAGAATTATATCATTTTAACCGATGAAAAGGTAGGTTATTATTGTGTACATTATTCATATAAGTAGTACTTTTTATGGTTTTAGATTTTTATATTATGTATTATTTAGTGCTCTTTTTCTAAGTAACTTATGTGAAAAGGTATGTTATTATCGCGTACATGATTCATATAAGTAGCATTTTTTATGGTTTAAGATTTTGTGTCATGTGTTATTTAATGTTCTTTTCTGATTAACTTATATATATATGCAATTTGGCGAGAAAAAAACTTATAAACAAGAAGAGATGACATTATGCGCAAAGAATGGGTCGAGTACTTGCAAAATTTCATTTGAAGAAATGTTATGGAAACATTTATTAAAGTTTGGATTATCTAAAAATGTTATGGATATTTGTATGATAGTATTGGATATTTCAATTCAATGTATTTGAGATTTTTTGGAATTGAAAGTATATATTTGTATAATAGTATTGGATATTTCAATTCAATATTTTTAGAATTTTTGAAATTAAAAGTATATGTTTGTATGACAGGATTGGATAATATACTACATTTTTAATATAAAAATATAGTCTAAATGTACATAATAAACTATATTTTCTGATGAAAAGTAGTCTAAATGTATTTAAAGACTACATTTTTTATCTTTTAACTACAGTTTATGATAAAAATATAGTCTACATGTATTTAAAGACTACGTTTGATTGACTTTTAACTATATTTTTTGATAAAAATGTAGTCTAAATATATTTAAAGACTACATTTTTTGACTTTTAACTATAATTTCTGATAAAAACGTAGTCTAAATGTATTTAAAGACTACATTTTTTAACTTTTAACTATAATTTCTGATAAAAATATAGTCTAAATGTATTTAAAGACTACATTTTGTTGACTTTTAACTACAATTTCTAATAAAAATAGTCTAAATGTATTTAAAGACTATATTTTTTGACTTTTAACTATAGTTTCCGATAAAAATGTAGTCTTTTATACAGTTACAAACTACATTTTCAAATAGAAACATAGTCTAAATGTATTTAAAAACTATATTTTTAACTTTTAACTACATCTAAAAACGTAGTCTAAATGAGGTACTTTTAACTACGCTCACTTTTTTAACTACACTCAAATAGACTACGGGTTAAAAAAATGTAGTCTTAAATAAAAGACTACATTTTTTAGACATAGCCTAATTAACTTTTTGTAGTAGTGTGAGTTATTTTTCTTATCAAGGCTTTAATCTGGCATATACAATCTGCACCCTCTATTGATGTGCCATGATCTCAAGATACGGTACGTGCCTAAGAGAGATAGATCGTAGTTTGGTAGTTTAGACCTTTAACTTTACAAATAATTAGATAGTTTATACTTTAAGAGAATGTGCTATGATCTCCTGATATCGTACGTGCCTAACAAGAGATAAATTATTATAACCTTAAATGTTGACCCATTTATTGATTTTGATGATTAATAAAAGCCAAGAATATATTCCCTATGATACTAATGAAATTGATAAGTGTTTCAGGAATTTAGAAAGGTTAAATATTTAAAATTTGTATAAAAATGGGCTTGAATCAGTTTTTAATGGTATGTGTCAAAGTTCAGAGTTTAGAGCCGACTCCAGAGCGTATCGGAACTGTTTGGCACTTTCGGCACGGTTTAGAGTCGACACCTAGAAAATTAGAGCCGACTCGAGATACATTGAACTATTTTTTTGCTTCAGAATTTAGAGTTGACAACAGTAGAATTAGAGCCAACTCTAACATGAGAACAGAGACTACATTTTTCGGAATACTATTAGAGTCGACCCCAAGGAAATTAGAGCCGACTCCAGCTCGCGATGTGTTGACCCCACAGAATTCCAGAGCTGACTCCACGATGAACTTTTTCTTACTATTTTGGGAAACCCGACTTAGAGCCAACACTTGAAAGTTTGGAGCCGACTCCAACGTCAGAGTCGATTTTAGATTTATCAGAATCAGCTCCAACGGTCATATTTTTCACCTACTCTTCAACGGCTCTTTGCCTTTGCATGTTGAACTAATCCAAGTACTCTCAATGGCTAGTTTGCATAAAAAATATGGATTAAGAAAGATTATAAAAAGGGGATTCCGACCGTTCAAAACATATGAGAAGAAAAAGAGGAAAAGAGAGAAATTTCAAAAGAAAAATCTCTTATTCAAAGCCTAACTATTCAAAAGAGATAGAAAAGAAATCCGAAAGCCTTCTAAGATCAAATCCAAAGGATTTTCATCAATTTGAAGAAGAAAAGCAAGAGCCCTAGTTTTTCAACCTTCTCTTCACCAAGCTTCCTTCACGTGCCTAAGTTAAAGCTTTGAAAGATCATTCAGAAGAGAAGAGAAAAGAGAAAAGAAGAAAACTCAACATATAATAGCTTCAAATCAGCTTTTCTATTCTTATTTTATTTATATTGTTTATCTGCTCATTTAAGAAGCTTTTAAATTGCTGTAAATATTTACTTGAGTTGTTTTTTTTCTGATTCAATCAGGAGATTGAATCAGTTGAGATAGTTGACCTCAGACAAGCTAAGATTAGCTTGTGTTAGGTTGTGTGCTGGTGAACCTATGAAAACCAACTGGGTTCGTTGTGATTTCGTTATAAAACAATAAGTTCGGGTTGTGATCTTGCAAAACAACTCTGCTGTAATCAGGGTGATTATAGTGTGTACCCAAGAGTTGCTTGGGAGTGGATGTAGGTGTAGCTAACACCGAACCACTATAAACCTTTGTGTTTGTCATGCTTATCTCTCTCTCTCTCTGTTTATATTGTGCTCAGCATTCATAGCATCACTTCACTTGTGCACATTCATCTTGTGGAATTAGTTTTAATTGTAAATTTTTTAAAGAACCCAATTCACCCCCCCTCTTGGGTTGCCATCTGAGCCAACAATTGGTATCAGAGCTAGTGCTCATCTCGGCTTGATCTAACAATTAAGAGCTAAAGATCCAAATGGCAGCTCAAGCTGGTTCTTCTTTTTCTGGGGGACAATCCACAAACCGACCACCTTTGTTTAGTGGCATAAACTATTTATATTGGAAAGCTAGAATAAGGATTTTCATTTAAGCTTTAGACTATGAGTTATGGAGTATCATTATCAATGGTCCTAACACTCCCACACACTTAGTAGACGGATCCATTGTTCCTAAGCCCGAAAGGGATTGAATGAAAATGATAGGAAAATGGCTCAGCTAAATGCCAAGGCCATGAATGCCCTATACTGTTCTTTGGATGCAAATGAATTCAATAGAGTATCCACTTGCATTTCAGCCAAAGAAATATGGGATAGGTTGGAAGTTACTCATGAGGGTACCAACCAAGTTAAAGAATCCAAAATTAACACTTTGGTGCATAAATATGAACTTTTTAGCATGGATCAAAATGAATCAATTACATGCATGTATACTAGATTTACTGATATAGTAAATGGATTGAAAAGTCTTGGTAAGACATATACTAACTCTGAATTGGTGCAAAAAATTCTTAGGTCTCTTCCAAGAACATGGGAAGCCAAAGTGACGGCTATCTAAGAAGCTAAAGATCTGAATATTCTACCTTTGGAGGAGCTACTTGGATCTCTTATGATCCAAAAGCTTACAATGAAGCAACATCAAGAAGATGATGTAAAAAAGAAGAGGACAGTTGCACTCAAAGTTGCAGAAAATGAAAAGAGCAGCAGCGAAGAAGATGAAGAAGATGATGAGACTGCTTTCCTTCCAAAAAATTCAAAAAATTTATGCAAAGAAGGAGACTCTTTTCATAAGAGAAAAACTGGTATTAAAATGGAAGGAAAAAAAAGAAAAGGACAAGGATAAAGAAAAATCCCTTGATCTGTTACGAATGCAAGAAATTGGGACATTTCAGATCCGAATGTCCTCAACTTAAGAAGGGAGCGACAACGATGAATCTTCATCCGAAAATGATCAACAAGAGGTTGCCAACATATGCTTCATGGCAAATAATAAAAATGAAGTAAATTCTAAAACCCCCAATGATGATTTTACTTTTGATGAACTATATGATGCTTTTAATGAATTGATTAGTGATTTCAAGATTTTAAGAACAAAAACAAAACCTTGAAAATTGAAAACTTGGATCTTCTTAAAAAGAAAAATGAACTTATTCTTGAAATTAAAAATTTAAAATCTGAAAAAGAAGATATACTAAAGGAAAAAGAATCAATTTCTACTAAAAATCTTAATTTAAAGAAAGAAATTGAAAAATATAAAAACATTGTTGATAAATTTACAAATAGCTCAGAAAAGCTTAATCTACTTTTGAACAATTAAAGGGTTGTTTTTGACAAAGCTGGTTTATGATATAGACCACATATGAAACAAAAATTTGTCAACAATTTCTTCATAAAGAAGCCAATCAAAAATGATATTTTCTGTTATCATTGTAGCAAAAAAGGACATAAATCTTATGAATGTAATTACAAAATGTTTCATAAGAACACAAATCATAAAGATAAGAAAATATGGGTTCCAAAAGGAACTGTGTTTATTGCTACTAACCATGAAGGATCCAAGAAGGCTTGAGTACCTAAACAAAAGATATGATTGCTTTGCAGGAGTATCTTGCAGCCAAAGGATCAAAAAGAAAATTGTATCTTGATAGCGACTGCTCAAGACACATGATGGGTGATAAAGAGCAATTCATCACCCTTGAAGCTAAAAGATGAGGAGTTGTAACATTTGGAGATAATGGCAAAGGCCAAATCATGGGCTTTGATAAAATTCAAATCACTCCATCCACTTTTATTGAAAATGTCTTATGTAGATGGATTAAAGCATAACTTGATTAGCATTAGCCAACTTTGTGATAAAAGGTTTCAAAGTTTCCTTTGAAGCTTCTATCTGCACTGTATCAAATCCCATTGACAATAGCATTATATTTATTGAAAATAGAAATGACAATGTATACTTAACTGATTTGCATAATTTGTCTACTAGTAACCATTGCCTAATTGCTGATAATGCTAAGGTAAATAAGATTGGATGGCTATGGCATTGTAGACTAGGTCATGCAAGCATATACCTAATTTCAAAATTGCTTAGAATGGATTTAGTCAAAGGACTTCAAAAATTAGATTTTGAAAACAATAGAATTTGTGATGCATATCAATTTGGAAAGCAAACTAGGAATTCTTTCAAATCTAAAAATATTGTTTCCATTTATAGGCCACTTAAGCTACTGCACATGAACCTTTTTGGACCTATTAGAACCACTAGTTTAGGAGGAAAGCAATATGGCCTTGCGATAGTAGATGATTACTCTAGATTCACTTGGGTATTATTTTTAGCTCACAAAGATGAGACTTTTTCGATATTTCTGAAATTCTTTAAGAAAGTCATAAATGAGAAAAACACCACCAAAGTGTCTCTTAGAAGTGATCATGGAACTGAATTTGAAAATCATTTATTTAAAATTTTTGCATTGAAAATGACATTCATCATAACTTCTCAGCACCTAGAACACCTCAATAGAATGGAGTTATAGAAAGAAAAAATAAACTCTAGAAGACATGGCCCGTACTATGCTATGTGAAAGCCAACTCCCAAAATATTTCTGGGCGAAAGCATAAACACAGCATATTGCATCCTAAATAAAGCCTTAATTAGACCAATCCTTAAGAAAACTCCCTATGAATTATGGCATAATAGGAAACCCAACATTAGTTATTTTCATGCATTTGGTTGTCGATGTTTCATTCACAATAATGATAAAGACAATCTTGAAAAGTTTGACGCAAAATCAGATGAAGGTATATTCTTAGTTTGACGCATTTGGTTATCGATTTCATTCACAATAATGGTAAAGACAATCTTGAAAAGTTTGATGCATAATAGGAAATCAAACATTAGTTATTTTTATGCATTTGGTTGTCGATGTTTCATTCACAATAATGGTAATGACAATCTTGGAAAGTTTGATGTAAAATTAGATTAATGTATATTCTTAGGATATTCCACTTTTAGCAAAGCTTATAGAGTATTTAATAAGAAGTATCTGATTGTAGAAGAGTCAATTCATGTAGTATTTGATAAATCTTTAGCATCAAGTTATGAAAGATTGATGATGAGGAAGATACAAATTGCTTGAAAGAGATCTTGAAAAATTAAATGTCGATGTATCTTCAGATCATGAATATGAAGCTAAGGATGATGACTCACATAAGGATGATGGTATTGATACTACTCGTAATGATGGAGATCTACCTAGAGATTAGAGATATATTTATGTTCATCCAAAGGACTTAATCATAGGCGATCCATCTCAAGGTGTAAGAACTAGATCATCAATGAGAAATATCAGTAATCATCTTGCATTTGTATCTCATATAGAACCCAAGACAATTGAGGAAGCTGAAAAGGATAGTAATTGGATGTTAGCTATACAAGAGGAATTAAATCAATTTACTAGGAATAAAGTATGGACCCTAGTTGATAGACCCAAAGATTATCCAGTTATAGGATCCAAATGGGTATTTAGAAATAAATTAGATGAAAATGAGATTGTTATTAGAAATAAAGCTATTAGTTACAAAAGGATATAATAAGGAGGAAGGAATTGATTTTGATGAAACCTTTGCATCTGTTGCTAGATTAGAGGCCATTAGGTTGTTACTTGCATTTGCATATTATATGAACATTAATTTATTTCAAATGGATGTAAAAAGTGCATTCTTAAATGGTTTTATAAATGAGAAAGTTTTTGTTGAACAACCATCTAGTTTTGAAGATCATAAATTTTCAAATCATGTTTTTAAACTACACAAAGCACTTTATGGTTTAAAACAAGCACCTAGAGCTTGATACGATAGATTAAGTAAAATTTTAATTAAAAATAATTTTTCTAGAGGAAATATTGATAAAATCCTGTTTTTGAAAAGAAAAGATAAAGACTTATTAGTAGTACAAATGTATGTAGATGATATAGTATTCGGTGCTACTAACAATCTTCTTTGTCAAGATTTTGCAAAGTTAATA
>UESW01005061.1:54158-120413 GCA_900491605.1 Calamus simplicifolius
TGGATGAAGGGATTAGGCAGCAGATGCAGGAGATGCGTCAGCAGTGGCGTCGGAAGCTGGATGCCGCTAGGCAAGCCCCTCCATCCCAGCCAAGGGAGGAGCAGGGCATTCCTTTCTCTGAAGGTATTATGTGGGAAGTGATCCCTCTCCATGTAAAGCTCCTCGCCATCGAGCCGTATCATGGATCTGCCGATCCCGATGACCATCTAAGTAGTTTTAGATCTATCATGATGTTCCATGGAGCATCGGATGCGATCCTCTGCCGAGCCTTCTCCTCTACTCTCAGGGGATCTATTAGAACATGGTTTAACAGCCTGAAGTCAGGTTCCATTAATTCTTTTGATGACCTGAGTCATTTGTTCATCAGCCAGTTCATCAGCAGCTGTTGCCAACGACGGAGATCTGATTCCCTCTCTGAAGTCAAGCAGTGGAAGGGGGAATCTCTGAAGAATCACCTTGGCTGTTTCAACACGGCCCTTCTGGAGGTCAACCACCTCAATCACGAGGTAGCCATGTCTATACCTTGGTAAGAGAAGTATTAAAGGAAGGGGACTTCTATTTGGCTCTGGAAGTTAATTATCCAAAGAGCCTCTCTGATATGATGTCCTTGGTGGATAAGTACGCCAGGGTCGAAGAATCGCAAAGGCCGGCCTGAGCCGAGCAATTGAAGAAGAAGGAGGCAAAAGGCTTGGAGAAACATCGATCCTTCCATCGTGCCAGCCCGCCTCATCACCAGAGTGCTCCTCCACCGCCTCCTCAAGGCCGAACCCGGAGCCTGGCTCGGAGGTTTGATTGATACACTCCTCTCACCGCGTCGAGGGCGCAAATCCTGATGGAAATTGAGCGCCAGATTTCTCGGCCTCCTCCTCTACGAAGCAACGCGATCCAACGGAACATGACCAAGTATTGCCGCTTCCATCAAGACCAAGGCATGATACCAAGGAGTGCTAGCAGCTCCAGAATGAGATCGAATGGCTAATTCGATGGGGCAGGCTGGACTGATTTAGGAGCAAGCCTGAGCTGAACAATGAAGGAAATTGCCAACCCGAGCCTTGCCAGCTCTCGCCACCGAATCCTCTAGTTATCGGCAACATCAATATGATAACAGCGGCCGGTCCTTCGTCGAATTGGCTGGATGAGGAGGATAATCCACCAAAGAAGACTCGAGTTGACGAGCTCTCCTTTTCTGACCAAGACCTCTGGAAGGTACAGTACCCTCATGATGATGCCCTAGTTGTATCTCTGAATATGAACGGCTATGATGTACACCGCATTCTGATTGATAGTGAAAGCTCTGTTAATGTTTTTTGATGCCTTTGTGAGATTAAAATTTCGAGCGGAAAGCCTCTCGGCCATAGAGTCCACCCTAGTAGGTTTTACAGGCGACTCCATAATCCCCGAGGGAGTTATTGTAGGGAGAAACAATCCCCGAGGCATGCATATTTTAAAAAATTGATAACAATTATCAATGCGAAATTTTAAAGATTACATACTAATCTATCTAACATGCATCAAGATCATATCTTTGCCTTGTATATAGGATCGATTGATCCAAAATATGCATATAAATAAAAATATCAAGATCATATCTTGATCTTCAAGATGACTAGTCATACTACTTATCTTGAAGCCTGCCTTAAGATCTAGGGATCAAATCGCTTACCTTAAGAACAGTAGGTAAATCCTTATTGCTCTGCAGCCGTTCAATCGTCCGGCCTCTAGTATCGTCCACGCGAAGCCCCGAATGATCGGATTTCCGGGAGTGCTAGCTCGCAGAAAAACAGCTTTGCTGATCTTGAATCCTCCCACTTGAATCTTCCTCTAAGATCCACCACGCTTCCGCTAACACCAGAATTTTTATTCTAACCTTTTTAGAATTACAATCCATGACATATCGTGTATTATTGTTATGTGTTTTCTAGTGAGGGAATGCCCTCTATTTATAGTCTCAATTTAGCCTTAACATTGAATTCTGACATTAAGATTCCATCGTTTTGTAAAAGCGAAGAGACGCGAAGGTATGGCGCATGGTTTAATTCCGACGTTCGGTGAAAACCAAAGAGACGTGGCGTTCGGTGAAACCAAAAAGACGTGGCTAAATCCGACGTTCCATGAAAACCAAAGAGTCGTGGCTAAATCTGATATTCGGTGAAAATTAATGTTAGGCATTAAATTCTACATGAGAATTTAATCTCTCATGAGATGAGATTTTAGCCATCTCATCATATGAGATCCTTATGCGAGAGGTTTGGGTTCAGGTGATGGTTTAATCTGACCTGAATTTATTTGACTAAACCCACATAGATCATGGTCCAAGCCCAAATCAAATTTGGCTAGTCCTGAATCTATTTAAATCCAAATCAAGTCTAATTTCAAATCAATATTTGAAATTGACTAGTCCTTCTAATAGACTTAAACCAAATTGAATCTTATTCACTTGTACTTAACCCAATTGAGATAATTCAATCAATCAAATTGATTAATTAAATCATATACGATTCTCAATCGTTGATCAGCAAACAGATCATCCTAGGAAACTTCTATGCGTGTGACTCTCTAGGTTCGAACCTAAGCCGGTAGCATAGAAACAACTTTCTATACTAATCGATGTGCCCATCTAGCAATGGAACCCGACGTCCGGATAGGTCGAAGAGTTGCCGAGCAAACTCCAAGAACCCTAAGAAACAGTTACCGTATAATTCATCCTCTTGACCACAAATGCTAAGGATGGCTTAAGAGCCTGTCAACTCTAAATAGCAAATCCATAAAGTGATTTCAACTTTAGTGATCATGTGACTTTCACATGAAGTGCCTTGGCCAAGGTCTTGCTAAATTGAAACACAAGCATTTCTCCTTTTAACGGGATAGGTCAAATTCCATCTTGATCCACAACTGACTACCACAAGTACTTGACTGCACCCAGTAACCTTTCGTAGCTGGATTAGAAATCCAGGTGGTCCGGCACCTAAGTACAATGAGTTGCTTGTAAGCCACTGGTTGTGATCTTCAGGTCTGAAGGATACTTATACCTATATCTTCTCGGATTAACTCTTGACAGTAGAGTATCCGGAAATGAGTCACGTTCGGTGAAATGTACTCCTACACTTCCACCTGTATGTCATACTAGTGTCTCTACACTCCTTGGTTAAGAGGACAACCAACAAATATGATATACAACGTCCTATAATTGATAGTACTATGGCCCTGTCATAGTATATCATTTGGTCGCGAACTCTTTTAAGGACCTTCAAAGATAAATCCTCCTTTATCGTGAAGGAAGATCCTGAGGGCTTCATTACAATCAGGAGTATTAAGAAGATGTTCTTGTAATGAATAAACTGCCAAATAACTTTTATTAATATATCAATTTATATACAATTTACATTAGCACAATCATCAAATGATTGGCTTTAGGATACAATTCCAACAAACTCCCACTTAGCCTAAAGCCACTCATTACAGTATCTAATACCCATCTTCAACTTATAGTTGTCAAACTCCTTGATGCTGAGTGCTTTAGTAAATGGGTCACCTAGGTTTTTCTTTCCATCAATCTTCTGAAGATTTATGTCACCTCGGTCTACAATCTCTCGAATAAGATGAAACCGGCGCAGTATGTGCTTGGTGCTGATGTGCTCGTGGTTCCTTTGCTTGAGCTATGGCACCAGTGCTGTCACTGTACAACAGGACTGGTCCATCTATGGAAGGTGTCACTCCAAGCTCGGAGATGAACTTTCGCAGCCACACAGCTTCTTTCGCAGCATCTGATGCAGCGATGTACTCTGCCTCGCACACCGAATCTGCCACTGTATGTTGCTTGGAACTTTTCAGCAAACAGCTCCACCATTCAGGATAAACACGAAACCCGATACACTTTTGCTATCATCATGATCTGATTGGAAACTGGAATCAGTATATCCAACAAGTTTCAAATCAGACTCTCCATAGACTAACCACTGGTCCTTAGTATTTCTCAAATACTTAAGGATTGTCTTAACAACTTGCCAGTGTTTTTCTCCTGGATCAGATTGGTATCTACTCACTACTCCTAGTGAGTATGCCACATCTGGTCTTGTACATGTCATGGTGTACATAATCGATCCCACTGCCGAAGCATATGGAATTCGACTCATACGTTCTCTTTCATTAGGAGTTGTCGGACAATCCTTCTTAGAAAGATGAATTCCATGGCCTATCGGAAGATAGCCTTTCTTGGAATTCTCCATGCTAAACCTCTTTAGCACTGTGTCAATGTACGTAGATTGGGATAAACCAAGCATCCTCTTAGATCTATCTCTATAGATCTTCATCCCTAGGATGTATGATGCTTCTCCCAGATCTTTCATGGAGAATTGTGATGATAACCATGTCTTTATTCCTTGTAATGCAGGGATATCATTCCGATTAAGAGAATATCATCCACATATAATACAAGAAATACAATAACGGAATCGTTAGCCCATTTATAAATGCAAGGTTCTTCTTTATTCTTAATAAAGCCATAAGATTTGATCACTTTATCAAATCGTATGTTCCAACTCCTAGATGCTTGCTTAAGTCCATAAATAGACTTCTGTAGCCTGCACACTTTAGACTCGTCTTCAGATATAAAACCTTCAGGCTGTATCATATACACCTGTTCTTCTAAATCACCATTTAGAAAAGCGGTTTTAACATCCATCTGCCAAATCTCATAATCGAAGTGTGCTGCTATAGCTAGCATAATCCGAATGGATTTCAGCATTGCCACAGGAGAAAACGTTTCATCATAGTCAATACCATAACGTTGACGATACCCCTTAGCAACCAGACGTGCTTTATAGGTCTCAACCTTTCCGTCTGCGCCTCTTTTCCTCTTGAAAACCCACTTACACCCTATGGGTTTTATCCCTTCGGGTGGGTCAACTAATGTCCATACATTATTGTCCTTCATGGAATCAAGTTCGGATTTCATGGCATCAAGCCATTTATTAGAGTCAGTCCTTTGCATAGCATCCATATAGGTGATCGGATCCTCGTTGTTCTCATCGAGTTCAACAGGATCATCATTCTGGACCAAGAAACCTAAGTATCTGTCCGGTTGATGTGGTACTCTACCAGATCGCCTTAATGGTGCATCTAAAATGGGTTTTGAGTTTGATCTAATCAACTCAGATTCTAAGGGTTCACTGGTTTGTGTTGTTCCTTCTACTTGATGAACTTCCTCAAGTTCAACATTAGAGCTATTTGTTCCTTCACTAAGGAACTCCTTTTCAAGAAAAACTGCTCTATTACTAATGAACAACTTTTGTTCTTCAGTATTGTAGAAGTAATATCCTTTGGTTTCTTTCGGATAGCCGATAAAAAAATATTTGTCAGATTTGGGTTCAAGTTTGTCTGATTTTGCACGTTTCACATAAGCCGGACACCCCCAGACTCTCAGATAGGTAATAACCGGTTTATGTCCATACCACATCTCATGTGGAGTTTTAGAAACAGACTTACTTGGAACCTTATTAAGAATATGACAAGCTGATTCTAATGCGTATCCCCAAAATGATATTGGCAAGCTTGCAAAACCCATCATGGACCGAACCATGTCTAACAGAGTTCGATTCCTTCTTTTCGACACACCGTTATGCTGCGGTGTTCCAGGAGGAGTCCATTGGGAGAGAATCTCATTCTCTCTTAAATATGTCACAAATTCATTGGAAAGGTATTCGCCTCCTCGATCTGATCGAAGGGTCTTAATACATTTTCCTGTTTGTTTTTCTACTTCTTTATGATATAGTTTGAACATTTCAAACGACTCAGATTTATGTCTCATAAGATAGACATAACCAAACCTAGAAAGGTCGTCTGTAAAAGTAATGAAGTAGTAATATCCACCTTTGGCACAAGTGCTCATTGGTCCACATACATCAGTATGTACTAGACTCAATAGCTCTTTGGCTCTTTCACCTTTTCCAGTAAAAGATGACTTGGTCATTTTACCAAGAAGACATGATTCACAGGTAGTTAATGATTCACAATCATCAACTCGAAGGATGCCCTCCTGAGTTAACCTGTTTAATCTGTTCTTATTGATATGACCCAGCCGATGGTGCCAAAGATAAATGTCTGTGACATCAGTTGTTCTAGGGCGCTTACTTGAATTGTACACTACATTCACAGGCTGTGATAATATATAAATGCCATTAGATAAATGCCCAGTCATTACAGTGACTCCATTCATAATGATATTCAAAGTAACATCCTTTATTGAAATTTCATAATGACTTTTGGCCAGAAGGCCTACAGAAATTACGTTCAACAAGAACGTTGGGCAAAAATGACAATCATTTAGTATAATGACATTTCTATTGAAAACTATTTCAAGAACTCCTAATGCCAGAACTGGAACTAATCTTCCATCGCCGACATTAAGGAATCTTTCATTGTCCTCAAATCTTCTGGTGACCTGTAGTCCCTGCAATGAATTGCAAATGTTAAAAGGACTCCCGGTATCCAATACCCAGGTCTGATTATCATATACAGAAAAATTACAAGGTGTTATCATATAAATACCTTGTTGAGCAACATCTTGCTCCTTTTTCTTCTTTGGCCTGTTTTGATCAAGTGTGGCAATGTAAAGAGGACAGTTCCTCTTCCAGTGCCCTTGCATCTTGCAGTGAAAGCATTCAGCTTGACTTTTATCAACTTTCTTCTTCTGCATCTGACCCCTTATAGATGTCCTAGCATGTTGCACCTTTTTATTATTCTTTTTCTTCTTCCCTTTCCCAAAGGGTTTACGCCCTACCTTAGATCCTTCAACCACATTAACCAAACCCTTAGAGAGCTGGTTATCCTTCTCAAAGTTCTGTAACAACCCCAACAAACCGTGGTAGTTGACTGCAGGCTTTGTCATTCGAAAATGAGTAAGGAAAGGTCGGAAGGATGGAGGCAAGGAATTCAGGATCGCATCTTTTCCAACTGCTCATGTAAGGGAAAGCCGAGCTTGCTTAGGAGTTCTATCTTCTCGATCATATACAATACATGATCAGTGACAGGAGATCCATCCCTCATTCGAGCATTAAAAATAGCACAACTAGTCTTGTGCCTTTCAACATCGTCGGGTGTGCCGAAAGATTCATTCAACGCTTGAATGATTTCTTCTGGCTGAGCATTCTCGAACCGGCGACCGAATTCATCGTTCATTGCTGCTAGCATGATACAACGCATGCTAGTTCTATCATTGAGCCACTTCTGATAAGTGTCTCTCTCAGAACTTTGGGTGTTTGCATCAGGTATCTTTGGTGCAGGATTATTCAGAATATATAGAATCCTCTCATGCTCAAGGACGATCTTAAGTTTTCTGAACCAGCTATTGAAATTGGAACCATTCAACTTGTCACTATCCAATAGGGACCTTAATGATAAATTAGTGGCCATGTTCTGCATAAGGAAAAACTAAAGTTTATTAGTATATAAATTGATTCAGTCTAAAGACTTGGACTTTAGTCTAAAGATTCTCCCACTATTTTGTTCAAATTGGCAGCCTCTACACCCCAATTCGAAGAATTATTCTTAATTCTTTAGCGGGCACTAAGATCTACATAAACTACATACAGGCCCAAGTGAAGCTTGGCTAACCCATATGCATCTAAGAGTAGGTTTAAAACCAATTGTTTCCCCAAACAATTCTTAGTGTTCAGTTTTGCCCCATATACCTCTTCAGCAGGCATGAAGTGCCTCCACTGAAAGTTCTGGTTAGGTCCAACCATTAAATGATATAATCAGTGTAACCTATCAATAGACAACCAAGCCCGAGTGAAGCTCGGCTCACCTGACTGTTTATTTAATAGTTACTGACTTATCATATAATGAATGATAATTCGATGGTTGACAAGCACCAGGCATGGAGTGCCTCCAATGATTATCAAGACATCGGACTCATTATCACCCACCTTAATGGGAGGCTATGATCTAGTTATCATATAACTATTTCATTTTAAGGACCTAATAATTTTAGAGGATTTTAATAATATGAAGATAAATTGACTAATCAAGTTCTCCCACTGAATCTATGAAATCGGTAGAATGAAACAAGATTAAGTCAGGTTAAGTGGCACCTAAATCAGTCAGACTGATTTCCTTACAGGCATGGGTCAACCCGAATCAGGTAAATGATCTGAATCATAAATGGTTCACCACATTGACCAGGTAAGTGAGATCGATGGGAGGGATATGCCATTAACTCGTTAAAGACGCATCAATACGAGTAGCTCCCAATTAAAAACCATTCGATCGTTGATCCTAGAGCAACTTGCCAACCCACCTTGACATATGGTTAACCAATTCTGATTTGACCATCTAAGAGATTCATGCTCAACCACGGAGCCTAATCTACTTCCATTTGGTTTAATCAAAGAGAAGGACATGATCAACTACAACTATTGTTTGATTTAGAGCATTCTTAACCTAATCTAATTAGATTTGATCAAATACTCTTACAGTCCAGTTGATTTAAACCTTAGGGTCTAACCCTTTATGGACCCGATTTAGCTAACCCAAAGGATTAAATATATTTCATGTTTACATGTCATATATTTCAATCAAGCATCATATGTTACTACTCATAATTCCTATATTTAGATCATATCTAAAGAGATTATGAATTAACATTTGACATTCAAATTAGACTCTCATAAATATTTGTATGTTTCATAACATAGACATCATGCCATCATATATCATATCTATGTTTTATACTAAACATGCAAATATCATGTTTTATATAACATCAACATGTATCAAATATAAAACATATTTTGAGAGTGTGTGTAATCAGTGTTTTGAAGCCAAAGATTAATTTAAATTATCATGGCAATATGTCACAGAATACCTCGTTGAATGGGTAATTTGGATTTTTAATCCATGTGTGACCGAATAGACCTTAGATTTGTTTTAGCCTTGATTACACAATTAATAGGAGCATTAATTTACATGCAATAAATTAGATCAATACGAAACCATCGCTCTGATACCATTTGTAGGGAGAAACAATCCCGAGGCATGCATATTTTAAAAATTTGATAACAATTATCAATGCGGAATTTTAAAGATTACATACTAATCTATCTAACATGCATCAAGATCATATCTTTTCCTTGTATATAGGATCGATTGATCCAAAATATGCATATAAATAAAAATATCAAGATCATATCTTAATGTTCAAGATGACTAGTCATACTACTTATCTTGAAGCCTGCCTTAAAATCTAGGGATCAAATCGCTTACCTTAAGAATAGTAGGTAAATCCTTATTGCTCTGCAACCGTTTAATCGTTCGGCCTCTAGTATCGTCCACGTGAAGCCCCGAATGATCGGATTTTCGGGAGTGCTAGCTCGCGGAAAAATAACTTTGCTGATATTGAATCCTCCCACTTGAATCTTCCTCTAAGATCCACCACGCTTCCGCTAACACCAGAATCACCAGAATTTTTATTCTAACCTTTTTAGAATTACAATCCACGATATATCGTGTATTGTTGTTATGTGTTTTCTGGTGAGGGAATGCCCTCTATTTATAGTCTCAATTTAGCCTTAACATTGAATTCTGACATTAAGAATTCCGTCGTTTGGTAAAAGCGAAGAGACACCGAAGGCGCGGTGCTTGGTTTAATTCCGACGTTCAGTGAAAACCAAAGAGACGTGGCTAAATCCGAGTTCGGTGAAAACCAAAGAGTCGTGGCTAATCCGATGTTCGGTAAAAATTAATGTTAGGCATTAAATTCTACATGAGAATTTAATCTCTCATGAGATGAGATTTTAGCCATCTCATCATATGAGATCCTTATGCAAGAGGTTTGGGTTCAAGTGATGGTTTAATCTGATCTGAATTTATTTGACTAAACCCACATAGATCATGGTCGAAGCCCAAATCAAATTTGGCTAGTCCTGAATCTATTTAAATCCAAATCAAGTCTAATTTCAAATCAATATTTGAAATTGACTAGTCCTTCTAATGGACTTAAACCAAATTGAATCTTATTTACTTGTACTTAACCCAATTGAGATAATTCAATCAATCAAATTGATTAATTAAATCATATATGATTCTCAATCGTTGATCAGCAAACAGATCATCCTAGGAAACTTCTATGCGTGTGACTCTCTATGTTCGAACCGAAGCCGGTAGCATAGAAACAACTTTCTATACTAATCGATGTGCCCATCTAGCAATGGAACCCGACGTCTGGATAGGTAGAAGAGTTGCCGAGCAAACTCCAAGAATCCTAAGAAACGGTTACTGTATAATTCATCCTCTTGACCACAAATGCTAAGGATGGCTTAAGAGCCTGTCAACTCTAAATAGCAAATCCATAAAGTGATTTCAACTTTAGTGATTATGTGACTTTCACATGAAGTGCCTTGGCCAAGGTCTTGCTAAATTGAAACACAAGCATTTCTCCTTTTAACGGGATAGGTCAAATTCCATCTTGATCCACAACTGACTACCACAAGTACTTGACTGCACCCAGTAACCTTTCGTAGCTGGATTAAAAATCTAGGTGGTCCGGCACCTAAGTACAATGAGTTGCTTGTAAGCCACTGGTTGTGATCTTTAGGTCTGAAGGATACTTATACCTATATCTTCTCGAATTAACTCTTGACAGCAGAGTATCCGGAAATGAGTCACATTCGGTGAAATATACTCCTACACTTCCACCTGTATGTCATACTAGTGTCTCTACACTCCTTGGTTAAGAGGACAACCAACAAATATGATATACAACGTCCTATAATTGATAGTACTATGGCCCTGTCATTGTATATCATTTGGTCGTGAACTCTTTTAAGGACCTTCAAAGATAAATCCTCCTTTATCGTGAAGGAAGTTCCTGAGGGCTTCATTACAATCAGGAGTATTAAGAAGATGTTCTTGTAATGAATAAACTGCCAAATAACTTTTATTAATATATCAATTTATATATAATTTACATTAGCACAATCATCAAATGATTGGCTTTAGGATACAATTCCCAACAAACTCCCACTTAGCCTAAAGCCACTCATTACAGTATCTAATACCCATCTTCAACTTATAGTTGTCAAACTCCTTGATGCTGAGTGCTTTAGTACATGGGTCACCTAGGTTTTCCTTTCCATCAATCTTCTGAAGATTTATATCACCTCGGTCTACAATCTCTCGAATAAGATGAAACCGGCGCAATATGTGCTTGGTGCGCTGATGTGCTCTTGGTTCCTTTGCTTGGGCTATGGCACCAGTGCTGTTACTGTACAACAGGACTGGTCCATCTATGGAAGGTGTCACTCCAAGCTTGGAGATGAACTTTCGCAGCCACACAGCTTCTTTCGCAGCATCTGATGCAGCGATGTACTCTGCCTCACACACCGAATCTGCTACTGTATGTTGCTTGGAACTTTTCCAGTAAACAGCTCCACCATTCAGGATAAACATGAAACCTGATACACTTTTGCTATCATCATGATCTGATTGAAAACTGGAATCAGTATATCCAACAAGTTTCAAATCAGACTCTCCATAGACTAACCACTGGTCCTTAGTATTTCTCAAATACTGGAGCAAGGGATATTGTTCCCAAATTAGGAATGTCCCTATCTAATTGCGGAGGCAATCAGGCCCAGCACCTACAAACTTTAGGATCTGAACGAAAAATCTATCCCCAGGACATGAAGCTTGTATAATCTCCATATATATCATCAGTAAAAGTACATCTTCGCTAAACTCACTCTGTTTATAGTATCGAATTTTATTTTCAAAGGTCTGCAAAGTTTTTGTTTCGATTACCTTTCTTCTAAAAACTGCAATGAGAAGTAGGTCTTGCTCAATAGAATTTTCAAGCCTCGGCAGGGCCGAGTGATCTTCGTACCTTGGCAGCGCCAAGTAAAATATAATCTTTTCAAGCCTCGGCAGGGCTGAGTGATATCTCTGTACCTTGGCCGCGCCAAGTAAAATATAATCTTTTCAAGCCTCGGCAGGGCCGAGTGATATCTCTGTACCTTGGCCGCGCCAAGTAAAATATAATCTTTCAAGTCTCGGCAGGACCGAATGATCTCCATACCTTGGCCGCGCCAAGTAAATATAATCTTTCAAGCCTCGACAGGGCCGAGTGATCTCCATACCTTGGCCGCACCAAGTAAAATATAATATTTCAATCCTTAACAGGGCTGAGTGATCTCCGTACCTTGGCCACGCTAAGTAAAATATAATCTTTCAAGCCTTGATAGGGCCGAATGATCTTCGTACCTTGGCAGCACCAAGTAAAATATAATCTTTCAAGCCTCGGCAGGGCCAAGTGATCTCTGTACCTTGGCAGCGCTAAGTAAAATATAATCTTTCAAGCCTCGGTAGGATCGAGTGATCTCCATACCTTGGTTGTGCCAAGTAAAATATAATCTTTTCAAGCCTCGGTAGGACCAAGTAATATCTTCGTACCTTGGTCGCGCCAAATAAAATATAATCTTTCAAGCCTCGGCAGGGTTGAATGATCTCCATACCTTGGCTGCACCATGTAAAATATAATCTTTCAAGCCTCGGCAGGGCCGAGTGATCTCTGTACCTTGGCCACGCCAAGTAAAATATAATCTTTCAAGCCTCAGCAGGGCCGAGTGATATCTTCATACCTTGGTAGTACCAAGTAAAATATAATCTTTCAAGCCTTGGCAGGACCGAGTAATATCTCCGAATAATATCTCAAGCCTTGGTAGGGCCGAGTGATATCTTCGAATAATATTTCAAGCCTCAGCATAATCGAATGACTCTTTTAAAATGACAGCAAAGCCGATTGATTCTTCCAACACTCTAGCGTTGCTAAACTGCCCTATCATGCTTCGGTGGAGTTAAGCAACCTTTCTTTGCGCATCAGCAAGATTAAATGAGTCATTTCTTATTAAGGTAAAACATACTTCGTCCTTCGGCAAAACCGTGCCTATACTATGAATTAGCAGGGCCGCCCAGGCCTCCCTCTGACCTAAACAGAGATGAATGCTCCCTCCGCAAAGGACTAAGCATCGCTAAAATGCCTAATGAAAGCAAAATGTCTAAAACGCTACTAGCGATTGTGAACTGACATTGTGATTCGATCGGCGCGACACAAACAAAACGACTCTTATGTCGGAACAACACAAACACATTAGTAAAGAAATCAATATTTGGCATAGAAAGAGTAAAACCTTATGTATTGATGGAAAATTACAACCTTTTGAGAGACATTACAAGTACATCATAGCACATGAAATAAAGCAAAATAAAATAAAAAGCTTGGGTAAGCAGCTCCGATCGATGACGTTGCTCCCGCTTCCGATCCAAGAATCAGAGAAACCAAACGACTCCGTTGAGTTGCTGGTTAGTGCCAAAGAACAAAGGAGGCCATCCCTCGGGAACCTCCGTTGGATGAATTAAGGGATCCAAACTGGACCGAAAGCCCATGGATATCGATGCCGAGGCTACCCCCACCTGAAGCGCCGAGTCGCAAGTCACTGCCCAAGAGCATAGACAGCGACCCAGTCGGCACGCTGAGTTGCTAGTCACTGCCCAAGAACATAGACAGCAACCCAGCGCTACTTACCTTCCTCCTCATTGAGAGCCGGATGATGGACCCTCGGACGGATGAACTAAGGGATCCAAACTGAGGATGAGGGAAGTTCATGTAAGCCAGGGCCCATATATAGCTGTTTGCATTTTCAGTGGTTTGAAGGGCTCCATGGCAAGTGAAGGGAGCCATACAAGGGGCACATGCGTGCGCTCCTTGTATGACCCATGTATCCATCCCCGTGCGCTCTCTGTATGACCTCCGAGACTCCTCCTTTGAGGACTTCTTGCTCTTCAGCAATTCCTCCATCGCCCCAGCTATCGGGGTCAAACCAACTTTCAAAAGGGGAGCTTGGCCTCTCCACCCTTGACCTTAATAGAACAGGAGCCATGAAAATCTCTCTGACCCACAAAAGAGAAGGCTTTGAGGAATACTCAGACATCATCCACTTCCTCCCTTTTTATAGGCAACAAATCGGGAATAGCCATTAAAAAAGAGGGGACCCTGGAATCCAAAATGTCATAGTCGCACTGCGCTCGGAGTCATGTGGCACACCAAGGAAGAAAGAGGGGCGCATCCCAAGGCATGTTGAGCATGCCTTTCAGGCCATGATGAAGGACAAAAAGATCTCTTTCTGATTTCGAATCAAGAGCTTTAAATGCCAAGAATCGCCTATGAGTCTTTGGGATATGGACAGACCTAAAAAATCCTTCTTCAAAAATGATGTTGTCCAATAGCAATCGAATGCTTAGCGCATACGCAAAGCGAACTCACATTAGAAAAGACCAATGAGATAAATGCCCTGAGGGAAAACAAGATCTCCCTCGGCAAGACGAGAGCTGTTTCATCTGCTTTGGCAAGAAGCAAACCAAATTTTTGCTTCGGATAAACCGAACTATCCATCTTATCTCGGCCACAACCAAAGTGGTTCCTCCATTTTTGCCGTTCGAACCATCCATTTTACTTCGGTTGAAACCGAGATAATATTTTTTAGAAAAACCGAACAACCCCATACATCGAAGAACCTAATCAAATCAACCTCAGTTAGGCAGGGCAGTCCATTCAGAACTGCTAAAAACTATCCCATCTTAAAGTATGGCTCGTTCGCGATGAGCTATAAGCGCAAAGAAGCAATAAATGAGCAAAAAGATCATTTAAAACATGATGCCCAAAATAATAGAACACGTAGAAGAAGACAAAAAATTTATTCATTAAGTAAGTCTTGACCGAGTTACAAGTAGAAGAAACACAAATACATAAGAAACCCTCAAGAATCAGGGTTCGGGTCGACTTTGGGGGCTCCCTCGATAACGTTTGGAAGAGGTTAGCTTGGTTCACCCACTTTGAACGCAGTCGGGTAAGGGACTTTGGGTTCTTCTACGTTGGGCCGAGGACATCCTTCTGGAACTGCAGCTTCATCGGTGCCCAGAATGGTTTCGAGGTCGACATATGAAATTTCTTCATATTTAGCCTCGATAGATACTTCAGTTCCAGGGGTTCGAGTGTCATAATATTCGGCCTCTAGGAAGGATAGATCTAACTCCGAGTATGCCCGAGAGATTTTTGCTTGCGTCTCCTTTTCGCCGTACCAAAATGCTGTTGGGAGAAACAACCTCCAAGGCATGCATATTTTAATAATTTTGATAATAATTATCAATGCGAAAGCTTAAAGATTAAATATTAATTTATCTAACATGCATCAAGATCATATCTTTGCCTTATACTATAGGATTGTTTGAACTAAATTATGCATATAAATAAAATCATCAAGATCATATCTTGATCTTCAAGATAAGAAGTCATACTTCTTGTCTTGAAGCATGCCTTAAGATCTAGGGATCATATCACTTACCTTAAGGGCAATTGGTAAATCCTTTTGTGCTCTGCAGTCGTTCAATCATCCGGCCTCTAGTATCGTCCACGCGAAATCCAAAAATGATTGGATTCCTGGGAGTGCTAGCTTATGAAAAAATAACTTTGTTGATCTTGAATCCTTCCACTTGAATCTTCCTCCAAGATTCACCAAACTTTTTCTAACACAAGAATCACACACCAGGATTTTCTATTCTAACTCTTTAGAATTTCAATCCATAACTTATCGTTGTTTCTGATGAAGAATGTCCTCTTTTATAGGCTCAATTCAACCTTTAGCCTATTGAATTCTAACACTTAGAATTCTACCGTTCGGTGAAAACTAAAGAGATGCAACGTTTGATTAATTCTGACGTTCACTAAAACCTGTGAATTCTAACACTTAGAATTCCAATGTTTTGTTAATTCCAACACGTTTAGTGAAAACCAAAGAGATGTGAATTCTAACACTTAGAATTTCATTGTTGGTTAATTCAAAGAGGTACATGAATTCTAACACTTACAATTTTAACGGAACCATTTGGAGAAGATTAATGTTATGCATTAAGTTCTACATGAGAATTTAATCTCTCATGATGTGAGATCTTCATGCGAGGGGTTTGGATTTGGGTTTTGGTTTAAGCTGATTTGAATTTATTGGACTGAACCTACATAGATCATGGTCCTAGCCCAAATCAAATTTGGCTAGTCCTGAATCTATTTAAATCCAAATCAAGCCTAATTTCAAATCAATATTTGAAATTGATTAGTCCTTCCAATAGACTTAAACCAAATTAAATCTTATTCAATTGTACTTAACCCAATTGAGATAATTCAATCAATCAAATTGATTAATTAAATCATATACGATTCTCAATAGTTGATCAGCAAATAGATCATCCTAGGAAACTTCTATGCGTATGATTCTCTAGGTTCGAACCTAAGCCGGTAGCATAGAAATAACTTTCTATACTAATCGATGTGCCTATCTAGAAACAGAACCCGACGTCTAGATATGTCAAAGAGTTGCCGAGCAAACTCAAAAAATCCTAAGAAATAGTTACCGTATAATTCATCCTTTTGACCACAAATGCTAAGGATGGCTTAAGAGCCTGTCAACTTAAACACCAAATCCATAAAGTGATTTCAACTTTAGTGATCATGTGACTTTCACATGAAATGCCTTGGCCAAGGTCTTGCTAAATGAAAACATAAGCATTTCTCCTTTTAATAGGATAGGTCAAATTCCATCTTGATCCACAACTAACTACCACAAGTACTTGACTGCACCCAGTAACCTTTCATAGCTGGATTAAAAATTTAGATGGTCCGGTACCTAAGTACAATGAGTTGCTTGCAAGTCACCGGTTGTGATCCTCATATCTAAAGGATACTTATACCCATCTTCTCGGATTAACTCTTGATAGTAGAGTATCCGGAAATGAGTCATGTTCGGTGAAATATACTCCTACACTTTCACCTGTATGTCATACCAGCGTCTCTACACTCCTTGGTTAAGAGGACAACCAACAAATATGATATACAACGTCCTATAATTGATAGTACTATGGCCCTGTCATAGTATATCATTTGGTCGCGAACTCTTTTAAGGACCTTCAAAGATAAATCCTCCTTTATTGTAAAAGAAGATCCTAAGGGCTTCATTGCTATTAGGAGTTTTAAGAAGATGTTCTTGTAATGAATAAACTGCCAAATAACTTTTATTAATATATCAATTTATATGCTATTTACATTAGCACAATCATCAAATGATTGGCTTTATGATACAATTCCTAACAAATGTATCGGCGCAAGCCGCCTCATGTTCGTCAATAAATTGGACCGAATTCTTGTATTCTTCCACGGCCAGAGTAGCCCGTTTGTTAGCTTCGGTCAATTGGCCCTCTAGTTCGGAATTCATTTGGCAGCTCGAGGCCAACTCCTCTCTCAAGACTTTTAGCTAGTTCTGAACCTCGAGCCCAATTCTGCCCATCTACAAACATAGGATCGGTTAAAGCCGTAACCGAAAGAAAAGGCACAAAAAGAGATAACGAGACATTATACCTCCTCTTTCCACCGAGCCATCTTCGCACTCAGCTCATGAACTTTGTTGAGAGCCTTTAGTTTATCATCCTTACTTTGCTGGAGCCTATCCTTAAAATCATTAATTCGTGATTGTTTCTCTTCGGTCTCCCGCTGAGATTGAGCAAGGTCAGCGATACGCTTGGCAATATGATCTTGCTGCCATTTTGTTCGGTTGTCCCTGTCGACAAGCTTCCTACTCAAACTTGCGAGCTGATCTTGTTGCCGTTGATACCTACGCTCCTCCTTGTCAAGCCTCTTATTCAAACTATTTTTCTCCTCGATGAAACTCTCCTTCAATTCACCCCATCTTTCATTAAAACGCTGCTGTATAGCCCTCATTTCTTCAGCATATTTGGACTTAATTTGTGACAGCTTCAGGCAAGCCTTATCGGATTGTTCGCGAAATCCATGGAGCTCCTTAACTTTAATCTTGAGCTGAGATGCTCTCTTGGTAGTGGCTTGATAAGACCTTCCATCTTCTCAAGATCCCCCTGAATAAACACCAAATCCCTAGAAAGTTTGTTTGACGATTCTGCCCTCTTCCGAAGACCGGCGGCCTCCCTTCTGGCTTGAGCACAGGCCCCCATGGCCAGGTTTAAGCGCCAACTTAGCGCATTCACAATTAAAGCATTATGCAGGTAAAATATATGTGAGAAAACACGATCGAGCCAACCGACCAAAACCTGTTACCTTGACATAATAACTTACCCGAAGGCATAGTTCGTGGTGATCCTTATGAGGGCGGGGCTATCAATCTCGGGAAGGAGATAAACATCCTTCGGCACTCCAATCTGCCCGAATGCCACCTCGATAAGATCCTCTGTGGCAGACTCACCCGCCGAGGAACCCTCTCCCGTGCGCACATGGACCGCATCAGAGCGGCGAACATGTCTTCCACCTCCGGATCGTGTGTAAGAAAATTCACAGTCGAAGGATTAATCCGAAGGGCTTCAGGCTGTGGAACTTTCATCCGCTCAGCTTCCTCCATCAAAGCCTTAGCCTGCAAAGCCTTGGATGCTTCAGTTCACCCGACCTCCCCCTCAGATGCTTCGGTCAAAAAAACTTCAGTCCGTACATCCCCTCCACTAAATGGCTCTTCTTCATCTGCAAGCATTTTCTCATCTCCAATGGGCTCCATCGGAGCCTCAGCCCCCTCCGCAACTTCTCCCAATGCCTCGGGAGAAAGTTCCCTGGTGGAGAGTCCCTCGTGAACTCCAGCTGTTAGTTTGATTTCTCCCTCAACATCCACCGATCCTCCCTCAGGCAACTCCTCTTGAGTCTCGGCGGTGACGACTACTTCCTTCACCCCCCCCAATCGAAGCGGGGGTCTCTCCCTCACCCATATGGGGCACCCTAGGGCTGCCAACCTCCATCGGACAAGGCTAATTAGCCTCGAGCGAAGAGATTACTCGGTAAACTAGTGACATCCCCTCTGGGTCATCTGATACAACTATTATTTGGAGAGGAGAAACCTCAACGACCTCCTCCAAGTTCTTCGCAACTACTTGTTCCTCTTCCACTGCCACACCTCCCTTCGGCAGGGAAGGCTCATCAACCGTGGTCGACACACCCATCTCTCCCTTCTTCGGAGTAGAGGAGTGTTGGCTGATCCTGGCTTGCTTCGGTCCCTTTGGGTGTTTCCTAGAAAGGTGGGATTTCTTCTCGAATTTGTGCTTTTCACCAGAGCTAGATCCCCTCTGGCATTTGCCCAATTT
This sequence comes from Calamus simplicifolius, assembly GCA_900491605.1. NCBI lineage: Eukaryota > Viridiplantae > Streptophyta > Magnoliopsida > Arecales > Arecaceae > Calamus > Calamus simplicifolius. Next base: position 73,350 of record UESW01005061.1, read on the forward strand.
CTTTCTTATTTGACCCACGAATGTTGACCTTTCGGCTATAAGCACAACAAACAATCATTTAGATCATAATAAAATCATCCGAATACATCGGTCACAGGAAGAGGGGGAAAAGCTTATCCTGGGGATCAAAAGAGCTAAGCCCGGCAACAAAAAAGGCATCCTTCGACAAAAGGGCATTGGCCGAAAGCACCCGACCGCTACAGAGAGTTACTAAATCCTTCTTCTTCTACTCATATAGCTCTGGGCGTGCTTCCGGATCCTTCACGTAACTCACTCATGCCCAGGGGAAATCAAAGCCAATGTTCCCTTCAATGATGAAAAACCGAGATTTTTACTCCTTTATCGACGATGGATTGTCCGATATCATCTTGAATGATTTTCGAGAACCAATATAGGGCCACTCAGAGTTTCTCCCAGAAATCAAGTTGTAGCAAACTCAGAATATAAGAAGAGTTGCCATTACCCCAACACGACTGCACATCGAAATAAATCCGATGAGGTTGCGCCAGTTGTTTGAAGCCACCATCATCGGGCATATATTATAGAATCTTATGACTTCTTTCTTCAATGGGTGGAGAGGAACTGGAGACCCACTCTCAAGCTTTCCTCGTAGAAGAGCACTCCATGTCCCAGCTTCATTGAGACCCTATGCTGGGCCCTCGGGAGCCATAGAGTAACATCATGAGGGACCTTGTATCGATGACGTATTCTGTCCAGATCTTCAAGGGTTATCTCAGAAGCTACATCATCTAGATCATTCATGTTGTCAAGTTGAAGAACAAAGCACAGATGAACTCGCAAGAGTTTTGAGAAAGAAAAAATCTCTGAGGGAGAAACGAGAGGGCGTTGCAGGAAGGACGCCGTCCTAACCCTTTCCCCTCCTTAAAAGGCATTTTTGGAGGAAAACCCTAAACGCTAAAATTACCGCTATGAGTACCATAAAGATAGGGGTCTCTCCACATGGGGCTTCCCCAATCGCTGCCCACAAGAAACAAGGGGTTTCCTTCTTGTGCAATGATAAAAAATGATGGAGCATTGGCCCAGCATTTACAAGGCCATCATTGCATGTTTCTTTAAATCCCTGAATGAAATTATTCTAAACTCTACTCCCTACATCCGAATTTACACTTCGGACTAGGGAGTGGGAGGCATGCGATGAGGGGTAAAATTATGATTGCATTAATGTTCGTGCGCACCATCAACAGGGTCGAGACCAATCTCGACTTTCCATCATCCAGCTATCACGTCTGGAAAACAACAGAGCCGAATCATCTTCAGCAAAGTCAAATCACCTCTGTAAACCAAGCTATTCTCATGCTTCGGCAAACCAAGCTATTCTCATGACTAGGCAAACCGAGCTATTCTCATGTCTCGGCAAACCGAATTACTTCTATGCCCCTGGCCAGACCAAGGCGTTTAAGCACCTCTGCGAAATCAAGCGCGGGAGGGTTCAAATTCATGATAGTTGAACAAGACTTCAAATGGAAAGTTATGCAAACAATGTAGGAAGTGGCCTAAGGCCTACAGGAGTGGCCTAGTGCCTACAAAATCGCTGAATCTCAAAGCATCAACCAACTCTCCTGGCCATCGATCCTCTAACTAACGAGAAACTGATCTCATCGGCCTCGTAACAAACTTGATTCGAATCCGATTCAAATTTGAATGGTTTTCGAACCCCCTATGACGTGCCCAAGGAATCAGGTGATCGCCTATAAATACCCTGGACCTGAAGTCTCTCAGGCACGCTTTCACTGATACTTTAATTAAAAAACTCCATTGAAGCTTGAGTAGAGCTCTGAGTTCTCAAGAGGCCATTCATCTTGAGGAACTCTTCTGCGAGAGCCTTCTCCTCACATCTGCTTGCTGTGAATTTTCATTGACTTGAGCGTCGGAGGGTCTTCCGTAGAGGGCCACCCCAAACACTCTCTGCGTGAGGATTGTCTTGCAGGTTTCGTCCGAGCGAGAGATCAGCATTCAAATTCGGAGCCGAGCTGCACCCGAGTTGGAGAGCAAATTTTTGTGGCGACATTAATTATGGGACGAAACTTAGTGTAGTTTTTACATCCACACTATCCGGTTCTCTACTTATCAATTAACACACTTTTCACAACAGGCCTTTATTTAAGCCTCATATGTTGGTAAGTGTATGCAAAACTATCGAAATTAATAAGTGAAGAATAAGATCATCGATATGCAAGGAAATGCACCTAAGGTTCTATTTGGATAAAGGTTAATGAGGAATGAAGAAAGAGAAGGAAGAAAAAAAGTTTTAAAGCCCCTTGTTTGGGACTTAAGAGGAAGGAAAAAAAAAAAAAAGGAAGGGAAAGAGAATTGAGGTTACTCATTCTCTTCCATTCCCTTTTTAAAAGTTAAGCTATTTCATTCCCAAATTAGAAGATAAAGAGAGAAAGGGGAATGAGTTTATAATTTTTGTCACATCTTTCCAACTTTATTTCTATAAATTGATTTGAATTTTTCTTTTAGTAGAGAAAAAATTATAATTTTGTAAATATAATTTTCTCCCTTCCTTCACTTATTTTATCCAAATAAGATAGATACAAATTATTCTCTTTTCTCTTTCCCTCCTTTCTAGATAAAAAGAAAATAACAACCATCTCCTCTCTTTCCTTCTCCCTCTTTTTTTTTCCCCATCCTTCATCCTCCTCTTCTTTCTTCTCTAAAGATCCAAACAAATCCTAAGTTTCATCCTTAAATGTGGTAGCCCCTCTCCTCCCAACACATGAGATTGGATCATAATGAACACCATAAAACTCATGATGGTTGGAAGGCTTGTAGAATGCCTTCCAAGTACTTCACTAAATAGTCGAATGGCACTAAGGATGGAAAATCGAATTAATGAATCATAGACAAATCAAATTAACTTCAAATATAATAACAAATGGATCAATGAGCACAACTCATTTATTAACTAGCTCAAAAATTTAAACACAAACCCGATTTATGTAATCCATTTAATAATTTATATTATATTCAAATTGATACAAATGCATAACCTGTATAACCTATATAACTCATATAACTTGTATAACACATATAATCTATATAACTTATGTAACATGTTTAATACAAATTCACTTATAAGGTAATTATATTTCAAAATTATAACTAAAGTACATATAACAAATTTTTATTCAAGAAAAAAATATATAATAACATAAAATCTTTACATAAAAATATAATCATCATTATAAAATAATAATTAATTAATGGATAAAACTATGTTGGATAAAAAGGGCTGATGGATTATATCTAGGTTATTAAGTTGGGTTATACAAATTGACCCATTTAATAATCGGATCAATTATGTATTAATTTTGGGTTAGTGGATCAACTTAAGGTCAAACTTGTTTGTTAATTGTATTTAATGGGTCAACTTAATTTTAATCAAATTTTTTTATGTTTAATTCAAACATGCTAATTTTGTGTCGAGTTTAAGTAATATCCATGAATCATGTTCAAAATTATCATCCTTACGATGGGCTTAGTTTCATGTCACCCATGACTTTGCTATATTTTCTTTTTTACCTACTTTGAATATGCGGAAGGACATTAGTTGACTGAAGGGTCAGGATTGATCAAGATTCGACTGATTCTCTCCCTCTCAATCATTCTTGTAACATAAAAAGAATGTCATGCTGCTATGAATGGTAGTGACCAGTGGTAGCGTATGGAATAGCATGGAATTTATACCTTCTCTCCATGTTGTTATGTTATGTTTCTAAGTTAATTAATTAAGGGGGTTGGCTACATAGGGCATTGTATAATTTAAGCATTTAATACTTGATGGATATAGCATTGGCTCAAAAGCTTTTCTACACTTAGGTCAAGGCATAGCAGATGTTTTGAATGGAATCGAAGATGATTTTAATATGCTAAAATTTCATTGACAAGGTGGGTTCATTCCTCTAGCCTTTAGCTCAAGATATGATTTAAGATCAAAATTGATTCAATGGGGTAGGGTAACACTTGTGATCAGGTAAGAATCTCTTCTTGCTTGGTATGTTATGTAAATTGTTCGTATTCACAAACCTCTTATTATGCAAGATATATTTATTTTATACAATTTTGTATGAAATCCCATTATTATAGAAGCATGACATATATATATTTGTGGTGTAGATGATCTTTAAGGTAGATTGCATGCTATAGAATAATATATTACTTGTCATATGTTCTCAAATAAAATTTAATGTCATTAACATATTCAACAGAATTGGTAATGGTAGATATTGGACTAATCATGTATTCTAGCTATCCCAAAGGCAAGCCTGATCGTTCTATCTTAGGTGCAGGCCTAATTATTCTAACCATTTTTGAGGCAGGCTTGGTTATGCTAGCCATGTCAGAGGCAGGCTTGGTTATTCTAATTGTTCTTGGGAAGGGCCTTGCTATTCTAGTTGTCTTAAGGATAGGCTGGTTAGTCTAGTTATTCTTAAGATAAGCCTGGTTATTTTGGCTATTCTTAGGGCAGACCTGGTTATTTTTACTATCTCAGATGCAAGGCTACTTATTCTAGTTTTCTTAAGAATAAGCTTGATTATTCTAGTTATTTTAGAAGCAAGCTCAATCATTTTAGCTATCTTGGAGGTGAACTTGGTTATTATGGTTGTTCCTATTATAGGCCTGGTTGTTTCAATTATTTTGGGCTAGATCCAATTATTTGGGCTATCTTAAAGATAGGTTTAGTTATTTTGGTGTCTTAAGAATAGGTTAGGCTTAATTTTTCTAGTTATCTAAGGATCGACCTAATTATTCTAGTTGTTCTTGGGGTAAGTCTAGTTATTTTGGCTATCTTAGAGGCAATCTTGGTTATTGTAGCCATTCTCAGAGTAGGCTTGGTTATTCTAATTATTCTTGATGGGGCCAGTTGACCCCATGGGCAATAAAGGCAATAATTTTTGGATGGCATCCTGTTAAGATAGCAATTTTCAGACGATTTTCTTAGGCGGCCGCGGCGGACTTCTTGGACGCTTAATTCCTAAGCGGCCTCACTATTCTACTTAGCTTTCTTTTCAAAGGGCATGATGAGTATTAAATATTTCATCCACGATATTGCTCCCAACTGCAACAAATATCTCGTCATAAGGAAGAAAGAGAACAATAAGGAAAAAGGGCAGGTGCGGGGGTTCTCCAAAAGACCACCTTCAGTCATTAATGTCATTAATGGCTCAAATCAAAAGGCTGGAGCATTTAATGGTGAAAAATGACGTTGGCTGAGCATTTAATGGTGCATAAACAGTCATAATGACTTGGCCAGCATTTAATGGTGCATAAACAGTCATAATGACTTGACCAGCATTTATTGGAATGGAGCGCCACGTAGGCAAAGGAGAGCAAAAAGTCCGAGTCGGCCCCGCCTCCGCTTGGCCACGGAAATCTTGCCTCGACTAGCTTCGCCCCGGCACTCTTGTTTGGCTTCACAACAATATTATATCTTTTATACCAAAGCATTTATGGCCTCATAAAGGCCACATGCATCCCACTATGTGCTGGCTCTAAGGCATTTATTGCCTTATTCTCTCCTCGCATTTATGGCTGCAACGTAGGCAAGCATCTAATGGAGTAAAGCATCACGGACGAGAGGGAGAAGTCCAAGTCGGCCCTGCCCTGGCACTCCATCTCGGCCCTGGCATTTATAGCTGCCATGAAGGCCAGCATCTAATGGAGTGGAGCGTCACACATGCAAAGGGAGGGAGAAGTCCAAGTCAGCCCCACCCCGACACTCCATCTCGGCCCCGTAGGCCAGAGTGGAGAGTCACAGACGCCAAAGAAGGGAGAAGTTCAAATCGGCCCCGCCTCATTTAAGTCGGCCCTCTCATTCAAGTCACCTTCTTCTAAATCGGCTCCGCCTCATTTAAGTTGGCCCTCTCATTCAAGTCGGCCCCGCCTCATTCAAGTTGGCCTCTTCCAAATCGGCCCCGCCTCGTTCAAGTCAGCCACCTCTCATTCAAGTCGACCTCTTCCAAATCGGCCTTGCCTCATATAAGTCGGCCCTCTCATTCAAGTCGGCCTGGCCTCGGCATCGTCTCATCCCGGCCTCTTCCAAGTCGGCCCCACCTCATTCAAGTCGATCTCTTCCAAGTCGGCCCCGCCTTATTTAAGTCGGCCCTCTCATTCAAGTCGGCCTGGCCTCGGCATCGTCCCGTCTCGGCCTCTTCTAAGTCGGCCCCGCCTCATTCAAGTCGGCCCTCTCATTCAAGTCGGCCCCGCCTCATTCAAGTTGGCCCCGCCTCGGCACATTTAATGGCCTCTTCCAAGTCGGCCCCGCCTCATTCAAGTCGGTCTCTTCCAAATCGGCCCCGCCTCATTCAAATCAGCCCGACCTCATCCCGTCTCGGCCTCTTCTAAGTCGGCACTACCTCATTCAAGTCGGCCCTCTCATTCAAGTCGGCCCCACCTCGGCACATTTAATGGCCTCTTCCAAGTCGGCCCCACCTCGGCATCGTCCCGTCTTGGCCTCTTCCAAGTTGGCCCCGCATCGACACATTTAATGGCCTCTTCAAAGTCGGCCCCGCCTCGGCATCGTCCCATCTCGGCTTCCACAGCCACATCATGTCTCTCGCACAAAGGCATTTATGGCCTCATAAAGGTCACGTGCTCGGCCACCTCGGCCCTGGCCATGAGCAGTGCCATGCAAGAACTCTATAATCAACACTTTATAAAGGACAACTGGCTTTAACTCCCAACTCTTCTATCTTAGACGGATGTGGCTCGTGATGGTGATGAGACTCTACCACCTTTTATCTCTCTTCTCTGTAGCGGTCAAATCAAGTGGCCACCCACTCTGACGGAACTTGACCTACCAACCAGCTGCAGCCACCCACTTTGATGGGATTTAACCTGCAGCCCTGACATGCCAAAGGAGGAAGCAAGCCTTGTCATCACCTTAAATGCTCTGACAAGTGACAGAACCCCATGCCTCACAGACATCAGCTCTGACACCTCACCCATCAAAGTCATCATTACGAGGCCTCAACCACTCAAGCCAGACAAACTCTAAGCACCTATAAAATGGGTAAGAGGGACCCCCGACCAGGTAACTAAGAACTAATAACCACAACAATACTCTTAAATGCTCATTTTTGCTCACAGAGAGCTCTTCTCCGAGCCTCTCTCTCTTTCTCTTTCGAGCTTCCTCAAGCTCACGGCTGTTGCCCAGAACACTGACTTGAGCGTCGGAGGGTCCCGCCGGAATCTCCGGCCCCCGAAACTTTTTGCAGGCTCCCAGACATGAGAAGCTCACCGGAAGATCCCGGGCTCGCTGGAGAAGGCGATCGGACGCTCGCGAATGTTCGAGGGGGGTGATCTGGCAGCATCAGATTGGCGCGCCAGGTAGGGGAAGAAAGCAGAGTTCTGTGACACTAAGCTACAAGCTCTCACTCCCTCTACGACAACAATGGTGGATAAAAATATGGTGATGACAAGACCCATGGAGCTTCCGCCAGTAACGCTGGGGGGGCACCCTCAACGAGCTGACCGGCAAGAGGCCAGCTATCTGCCCCATCGTCACCACTATCTCAGGCCAATCAAGCAGAGCATCGCGCCACCCTTACTCTGCAAGTCCAAACATCAATGGCAGCTGCCCAAAAGCTACGGGAGCGAGATTTTGTGGCCTCACAGCAACAAACAAGAGCCCATGCTGCTCCTTTAGTTGCCGCTCAAGCCATCCACCATCCATCCGGTGAGAGATCTCCCCAGCGAGAGAATCACCACTGTCATATTTCTCTGGAGCTCAGCGGCATCAGAGCAACCTCAAACTCAAGCTCATCGGCAATTTAAGGCTCAGAGCCAATCCGAGCCCAAGACCTCCTGTGGATTCCATTCCAGTTGCCCTTGGATTTCAGTGCCCCCCACCTTTAATCAATATAGTTTCCTGGGGGGCAGGTCATCAACTCAGCAGAAGGAGACCAATTTCTTTAAAGAAAAAACTCTCATGCCTGTAATCAACATCAACACCGAATACAATGCAAAGGCAAACAGCTACGAAAAAGATAAGTATACTACACTTTGAGAAAAAGTTTCTTTTCATTAGTGTCTGAATGCATTACAGGAAACCTGACAAAATTAACCTCTCAAAAAAGGCTTTCAATGGTCCTACGATCATAAGGTCACCCCCGGGCCGGCCGCGAAACCCCCATGGCGGTTCAAGACCTATGGTTCCAGCGACCTCGAGTCACCTCCCAAACTAGCACACAAGCACTTAAGGCAGTTTCGAAGGAGCTCAGCGGCATTGCGGCTAACGGATACCACTCGGCCTAGCTAGCATACGCCCTGAGTCGGTTCAAATCTCTAACAGCCCGTACCCTCTTAAGTCACCTCCCGGACCAGCACGCAAACACCTAAGGCGGTTCCGAAGAAGCTCGACGGCATTGCGGCTAACGGACACCACTCGGTCTAGCTAGCATACGCCCCCGAGTCAGTTTAAGTCCCTAACAGCCCGTACCCGCTCGAGCCACCTCCCGGACCAGCACACAAACACCCAAGGCAGTTTCGAAGAAGCTCGACGGCATCACGGCTAACGGAACACCACTCGGTCTGGCTAGCATACGCCCCCGAGTCGGTTCAAGTCCCTAACAGCTCATACCCACTTGAGTCAGCTCTCGAACCGGCACATAAACACTCGAGGCAATTTTATTTTAGCCCCGCGGCTTTATTTCTGCTTCGACAATTTTATCTTAGCCTCATCGGCTTTATCTCTGCCTCAGAGGCATCATTGCAGCCTCAACGGCTTTATCTCTACCTCAGCGGTATTATTGCAGCCTCAACGGCTTTATCTCTACCTCAGCAGCATCATCTCTGCCTCAGCGGCATCATTGCAGCCTCCACGGCTCTATTTCTGCTTCACCAATTTTATCACTGCCTCAGCGGCATCATTGCAGCCTCCACGACTCTATTTCTGCTTCGGCAATTTTATCTTAGCCTCAGCGGCATCATTACAGCCTCCGCGGCTCTATTTCTGCTTCTGCAATTTTATCTCAGCCTCAGCGGCATCATTGCAGCCTCCACGGCAATTTTATCTCAGCCTCAGCGGCATCATTGCAGCCTCCACGGCTCTATTTCTGCTTCGGTAATTTTATCTTAGTCTCAGCGGCATCATTGCAGCCTCCGCGGCTCTATTTCTGCTTCTGCAATTTTATCTCAGCCTCAGCGGCATCATTGCAGCCTCCACGGCTCTATTTCTGCTTCGGCAATTTTATCTCAGCCTCAACAGCATCATTGCAGCCTCCACGGCTCTATTTCTGCTTCGGCAATTTTATCTCAGCCTTAGCGGCATCATTGCAGCCCCTACGGCTCTATTTCTGCTTCGGCAATTTTATCGTAGCCTCAACGGCTTTCTCTCTACCTCAACGGCATTTTTGCAGCCTCAACGGCATTATCTCAGCCTCAACGGCTTTACCTTTGCCTTAGCGGTGTTATTGCAGCCTCATCGGCTTTATCTTTGCCTCAGCGTCTAATTGACGAGCATTCCCCCAAAAATTGGCATACGCTGCTTTGAGTGGCGAGCATAAGGTAATTAATTTACCTCCAAAATTTCTTAAAGTTCTACACTCCTTTCGCTTAGCTGATGCGTGGCACACAAGCTCAAGGAGTGTGGGGGGCATTTGATGGGGCCAGTTGACCCCATGGGCAATAAAGACAACAATTTTTGGATGGCATCCTCTCAAGATAGCAATTTTCAGACGATTTTCTTAGGCGGCCGCGACGGCCTTCTTGGACGCTTAATTCTTAAGCGGCCTCACTATTCTACTTGACTTTCTTTTCAAAGGGCATGATGGGTATTAAATATTTCATCCACGATATTGCTTCCTGCAACAAGTATCTCGTCAAACAAAAAGAAAAAGGGCCACATCACGTGCCACCTTCAGTCATTAATGGCCCAAATTAAAAGGGAATCAGAAAGACCACAATCATTAATGGCCAGTAGTCAAATTAAAAGACTGAAGCATTTAATGGTGGAGAATGACGTTGGCTAAGCATTTAATGGTGCAGAAACAGTCATAATGACCAGAGCGCCACATAGGCAAAAGAGAGCAAAAAGTCCGAGTCTGCCCCGCCTCGGCACTCCCGCTCGGCCAGCTTCGCCCCAGCACTCCCACTCGGTCAGCTTCGCCCCGGCACTCCCGCTCGACCAGCTTCGCCCCGGCACTCCCGTTTGGCTTCACAGCTCTTTCACACCAAAGCATTTATGGCCTCATAAAGGCCAAGTGCATCCCACCATGTACGGGGCTCTAAGGCATTTATTGCCTTATTCTCTCCCCACATTTATGGCTGCAACTTAGGCGAGCATCTAATGGAGTGGAGCATCACGGACGCAAAGGAAGGGAGAAGTCCAAGTCGCCCCGTCCTGGCACTCCATCTCGGCCTCGGCATTTATGGCTGCCACGTAGGCCATCATCTAATGGAGTGGAGCATCACGGACGCAAAGAGAGGGAGAAGTCCAAGTCGGCCCCGCCTCGGTACTCCATCTTGGCCCCGACATTTATGGCTGCCACGTAGGCCAGAGTGGAGCGTCACACGAAGGAAGGGAGAAGTCCAAGTCGGCCCTGCCTCATTTAAGTTGGCCCTCTCATTCAAGTTAGCCTCTTTCAAATTGGCCCCACCTCATTTAAGTCGGCCCTCTCATTCAAGTCGGCCCCGCCTCATTCAAGTCGGCCTCTTCCAAATCAGCCCCGCCTCGTTCAAGTCAGCCCCCTCTCATTCAAGTCGGCCCCGCCTCATTTAAGTCGGCCCTCTCATTCAAGTCGGCCCAGCCTCGTCCGTCTCGGCCTCTTCTAAGTCGGCCCCGCCTCGGCACATTTAATGGCCTCTTCCAAATCGGCCCCGCCTCATTCAAATCGCCCCGCCTCATTCAAGTCGGCCCTCTCATTCAAGTCGGCCCGGCCTCGTCCCGTCTAAGCCTCTTCTAAGTCGGCCCCGCCTCATTCAAGTCGGTCCCGCCTCGGCACATTTAATGGCCTCTTCCAAGTCGGCCCCACCTCGCCTCTTCCAAGTCGGCCCCCCTCGACATATTTAATGGCCTCTTCCAACTCGGCCCCGCCTCGGCATCGTCCCATCTCGGCTTCCACAGCCACATCATGTCTCTCGCACAAAGGCATTTATGGCCTCATAAAAGTTACGTGCTCGGCCACCTCGGCCCCAACCATGAACAGTGCCATGCAAGCACTCTATAATCAACACTTTAGAAAGGATAGTTGGTTTCAACTCCCAACTCTTCCATCTTAGACGGATGTATGGCTCGTGATGGTGATGAGACTCTACCACCTTTTATCTCTCTTCTCTGCAGCGGTCAAATCAAGTGGCCACCCACTTTGACAGAACTTGACCCATCAACCTGCTGTAGCCACCCACTTTGATGCGATTTAACCTGTAGCCCTGACATGCCAAAGGAGGAAGCAAGCCTTGCCATCACCTTAAATGCTCTGACAAGTGGCAGAACCCCATGCCTCACAGACATCAGCTCTGACACCTTACCCATCAAAGTCATCATTACGAGGCCTCAACCACTCAAGCCAGACAAACTCTAAGCACCTATAAAATGGGTAAGAGGGACCCCGACCAGGTAACTAAGAACTGATAACCACAACAATACTCTTAAACACTCATTTTTGCTCACAAAGAGCTCTTCTCCGAGCCTCTCTCTCTTTCTCTTTCGAGCTTCCTCAAGCTCACGGCTATTGCCCAGAGCACTGATTTGAGCGTCGGAGGGTCCCCGCCGGAATCTCCGGCCCCTGGGACTTTTTGCAGGCTCCCAGACGTGAGAATCTCGCCGAAAAATTCCGAGCTCGCTGGGGAAGGCAACCGAACGCTCGCGGATGTTCGAGGGGCGTGATCTGGCAGCATCAATTCCTAAGGCAAGTCTGGCTATTTTGGCTATTCTTAAGATGGGTTTAGTTATCTAACTATCTCAAGGGTGGCCTAGTTATTTTGATTATTCTTGGGGCAGGCCTGGTTAGTTTGATTGTCTTAAAGGTAGACCTAATTATTTTGCCTGTTCGTAGGATAGACCTAGTTATTCTAGCTATTTTATAGGCAAGCTTATTCCTAAGGCATGCTTAATTATTTTGGTTGTCTCAGAAGCATACCTAATTATTCTAACTATCTTAGAAGTAAGCCTAGTTATTCTGGCAATTCTTGAGGTAGGTTTGGTTATTGTGATTGCCTTAAAGACAAATTTGGTTATTCTGGCTATTCTTAAAAGGGGCTTGATTATGTTGGTTATTCTTGGGATAGCCTAATTATTTTAACTATTCTTAGGATAGGCTTTGTTATTTTGATTGTTTTGAACGTAGGCATGATTATTTTGAATATTTCTTAGATAGATTTAGTTCTTTTGATTATCTTACAGGAAAGTCTAGTTATCCATTATAGGCTGATGCATGAATATAACTAGTCTAATATTTATTCAAATACAAGTTGTGAAACGGTTGTTAATAATTTGCTAAAATAGGGATGCTATATAAGATGTTGAGTAGGATGGTATGTTTGCTGTGGGCCAAGTATGTTATAGTTTACTTGCAACAATAGCATAATTGGTGATTTTCTATTGTTGAATTAAATTTATTTTAGTAATGTTATATTGAGGTATGCTAAAATATGTATTGCTCATCTTTAGTAATTTCATACGATGAACATGACTTGATAAGATAATTTTGGATAAATTATTTTTGAATGTAATACTAACTATGTTGAGGTAAGTTTTTAGTATTATATTAAATCACTGTTATCACTTGAGGCATTCGTATATGTTTGCATGTAGGTACGTAAGTGGGGATTCTTGTTGGACCTAGACTCATCACATTTTTTTAGAGATCCACAACGCTTAAGTTCAATTCTTATGGCCGTAACGAAGTGAGGATTATGAAGGATAAAGATATTAGGTCTTTTGATGATAATACATATGTGTATGTATATGTATCAACTTTTTAAATTTATCTTTAAATATCAAAATTTGGATAAATGATCAGACCTTGTATAATTTTAAAAATTATATTTAGAGATTATATAATTGCGTCATCAGTTCAACATAGTTAGTGAGTTGGAGGCATGGCAATAATAATGCTGGTCTGTACTGTACCTTGAGGATGTGGTTTATTTCCTCAATTTGTACATGCCTTCTCCGCTCTCGCAGCGGCGCGCATTCAGCCATTCATTCAGCACCAATTAGCTCTTGCTCCTCGGAAGCGTGACAAGACTTGGCTCCCTTGAATTGACATATATATATATATATATATATCACAACAACGGTGTTCTATCACTGCTTTTATTTGTTTAAGCCTTTACTTAGACAATGACCTAAATGGTCTATGATTATGATGTGTACGTCATACTTCATTGTCAATTATATCGCTAATAAATATCACCACATACGCCGGTTCCTTTTCAAATATTAATTCTATTATTATTATATTTTTTTTAATTATAAATGGACGATCACCCAAGTCTTGTGTGAATCAGCCCAGATATATCAGAATACAAAATATGCTGAAGAACAATAGGATAGTGATCTCCAGGCCTCCAAATCCATGAACTAGTATGCTGAGCCATAAAGGAAGCCGCCCAATCAGCAGCCGCGCATTGGCTTCTCGATATATATGGCGTATCAGGACAGAGCTGGTCTCTCGCAGAATTGATCAAATATCCCTCAAGATTGGATTAGAGGGACCTTCAAAACAATTCTCCTTCTGCAACCAATAAATGATCGTCATAGAATTATCCTCGATCATGATCCGAGAAGCGCGAAGAATCCGAACGGCGTAAGAAATTCCTGCCCAAGCCGCATAGAGCTTCGCCATCGGGACAGAATAGTCAAGAGCACCAAAACCTTCTGCCGCCAACAAATCACCCGCCGTCCCACGGATGATGAACGCAGAACCAACAGCTCTACCACGGACACTCCTATCAAAGTTGATTTTGAAAGACCCTGAAGGAGGGGCTCTCAATAGATAAAAATTGGATATCGATTCGTTGCCGAAGTAGCAAGGAAACTTCAGTAGCCAGAAAAGTCAGAACTAACACCAGAAAAGACACGGCCATAATATTAATTATATTGACTTAGTTAAAAGCATTGCATTAATTTTTACAATAGTTAAAAACAACAATGAGAAAAGAAAAAGACCATTTCTTACGCGTTGTAGACCGAAAACCCAATCATGCGGGGCCTGCCTGGTCTACGGCATGGTCCATTTGGACTCTTCCCCCGATTTTGCTCTCGCGTGGGCTCGGAGGTTCCCGTCGTAGTCTCTCCGGTCTTCAGGAGCTACGTTTTGGCGATGCCCGTTGATGGCCTCCCCCACCTCATTTCGTTCGGTGCTTCTCGCCGTTAAAACTCAACCCAAGTACTCGTTGACTCCGGCCTCCGGAAATCACATGAACAGCCCTTCCAAGCACCATGCGCCACGCGTCTCTGTGCAAATCACATCAAATCCATTGGGGGGGTGGGGGGGAGCGGTGACGGCATCTCCGTCACCCCTTACCTCCCTTTAGGAGGACCATGTCATCAGTTTTAGTAACTTAATCTTGTGTCAACCGTCAGGATGCATTTGATAGCAAATAATAATATTTAATATATATATTTTAAATAATAATTTATTTTATAATAGTAATTTATATTATTTTTAAATTATCATATAAAAAAATAATTATATTATGAGAGATACAGTAATCTCATAAATTATTTTTTAACAAGATTATCATTTCTTTCTTTGTTTGCTCTCTTCTCATATCCTCTTGTATCGATCTCATTGGAGCCTCCGTGTTGAAGGTCTCGAGCCACACCCTCTTTCATGCGGAGTTGGATCGCTAAACTTCGTTGCCTAGAGACTCCATAGTCGTCTTCGAACGTCGCGAAATTTCTTTATATCGATTGCCCCCCGCAACTTCATCGACCACTTCAAATATTATTTATAAATATAATTTTTTTAAACATTAGCATTTATAAATATAATTTTTTAAATTAATATATAATAATATATAAATTTTAAATAAATTTAATTTAAAAATATTTTAAGAATTTGATGTTATATGACTAGTAATCTATTTATCATACCAAACATAGTAATCAATATTATTGTAGCATTACATGTGTATACTAAACACAATAATTAACATTGCTAGTATTCTATCAAGTGGTAATTTATCTTGTAGGTAATCCACATTATCATTCAGAATTATCTGATCATGGACCAAACAAAACCTCAATTCATGCAATATTTTCGATCAGGACCAAATGTAACATTATTTCTAAGATTTCTTGGCTAAAAATTTCCAAACATCTATAGATATTAATCCCTTTCTTTGGTCATCCAATATAAATAATATGCATTGCACATCTAGGATTTTCTCTCTCTCTCTCTCTCTCTCTCTCTCTATATATATATATATATATATATATATATATATATATATATATATGTGCGTGTGTGTAATATCATAAATTGCACGCCAGGAGTTGGTGTATTGCTTTGCATGTTGGTGGCATACCATTACTTCTCTAATAATATAATGAAATGAATTATCAATTGGAAGCAACTAATAGCATTATCAGTTTGCTCCTGGATTTGTCAACAAATATTAATTCTATAAAGTGTGAAAAAGATAGGTAAAAGCATAATAGTATTATTAATAGTTGTTGCTGTAACACATGTGCTAATAATTGGGTGCTTGATTATGACATGTCATTATCTATGTGAATAACATTTTTGCTCATTTTGATACTTATTTTTTTTAAAAAATAAATGAAACATGCTTAGTATAAAATTTATACATGAGTGTTATTTATAGATGTGATGCATCTAATATTTTAAGAAAACAATAGAATCTTTAATTGAAGAATATTTTATATTATGATTCAAAATTTTATAAATTTATCAACTAGATATCTTATTCCTAAGCATTTAACTTTCTCCAAATTATAATGACACTTGTAGCATAAAACAATGGAACGATAAAGATTCAAAGTGACACCAATAAATTGCATTCATTGATCCTTATATATGCTTGAAGATGATATATATACATTGTTGTGCATGCTTGTAGGATGTTATGGCTTTTCTTTTTAAAATAATAGAAATAACATGTATTATCATTATATACATAATTTATGCACTTATAAAGTTTATATGTATGATGTGCCTAACTTTATATGGTAATTAAAAAATTAATATTTTAATTTATCTAAATAAGATAACTCATATGATAAAGAATTACAAAAGTTTCCTGATATTTGTTTTTGAAATATATAGTAGGCTTTCGAGAACAAACCCATAAAACCTCTTTCTTTCCAAATGAGGAGTATTGCCTTATTAAACTATCATTTATCGCACGATTTTATGATATGCCAATCTTTTGTTGATTATCTTAACATATTTTTATAATACTAAAAAGGCTAGAATTTATGTTTACATAGATAAATATCTAAATATTTTCGATTCCCAATTAAAGATGATGTGTTTTATGTATATTGATAGCATGTTGGTTTTCTTTTTTACTAAAAATAAAATTAACACCATTATCATCTAGTATGATGCGATCTATCTAACTTCTTATGACAATAATAAAATATTAATTTAACATAAAAAAGAGTCATTTAATAAAGCAAAAATATCTAGCCTACAAAATATCTATGACAAAACATCAATTAAATATTAACCTTTTATAAGTTGTGCAAAAAAAAAAAAATGAAAAAAGAGCAAACAATAGCAGCATGATAACAATGTTTTAATGTGAGCAAAGTTGGTACCCAAAAATAACACTGGGGATCCCTGCTGCTTTGGTAACGGATCAATATACGGTCTTCATCTCTTAGGAGCTCCTCTTTCAGGGTTTGTCAAAATTAATTTTGTTGGAAGTGTTCGAGATAGGCTTGTCGGTTCTGCTTTTGTTATTCATGGGTCTGACAGAACTTTACTGGCAACAGATGGTTTTAGCATTCTTGATTCCTCAGTCCTTTTGGCTAAGCTTTATACAGGCCGGCATTTCCTATGCTCTTAGGATTCTGCATGTTCATAGTCTTCTTATTGAGGGGGATTCTTTAACGGTTATTCGATGGCTTCGGAAGAATAGCTGCTATCAAGTCTCCGTCAATCCATTGCTTCTCGATATTTGGTCTAGCCTTCGGGATATTTACAGTGTTCAGATCCATCCGCAAAGCCAATTATGCGGCTAACTGAATAGTGACGGCGATGACTCGTCATATGGGTTTTTGGATTTGGAATCAAGGTGACCCTTATCTTTTTATGCTTAATCATATTATGTATTCTGATCTATTTAGGCTGATTCGTACTAGAGTAGTATGATCGCTCGTCTGAAAAAAAAAAAAAAAGGGTTGGTACTATCAGCCGGAAGTAAGCAACTAATAATATATCAGTTTGCTCCTAAATTTGTCAAAATTGA
Organism: Calamus simplicifolius; assembly: GCA_900491605.1. Taxonomy (NCBI): domain Eukaryota; kingdom Viridiplantae; phylum Streptophyta; class Magnoliopsida; order Arecales; family Arecaceae; genus Calamus; species Calamus simplicifolius. The sequence goes on from UESW01005061.1 coordinate 90,762, forward strand.
TAATTCTATGGTGAGAAAAAGGTAGGTAAAAGCATGGCAGTATTTTTTCTGGTAACAACTCGACTCGACTCAACTCAACTCAATTCCTCTAAGCTTTTTCCCAAAGATTGTGATGTATAACAGTTGCTAATAAATTAGGTGCTTGATTATGACATGCTGTTATGCATATGAGCAACGTTTTGCTACTCAACTTTTCAAAGGTGCACTAATTAAACATGCTTTATTTCATAGAATATAACTTACATGTACATGTTATTATAGATGCGATGCATCTAATATCTTAAGGAAACAATAGAATCTTTAATAGTTAAATATATTATATTATGATTTGAAAGTTTGTTTAATACATTCATTAACTAAATATTTCATCACCTAACTATTTAACTTTCTCTAAATTATTTAATACATTCGTCATATACAATTTATGGTGACTAAAAGATTAATGTTTTAATTTATCTAAACAAGTCAATTTATATAGCAAAGAATTACAAATGTTTCATGATATTTACTTTTGAGATATACAGTGAGTTTCCTTGGTTACGCGGTTTTATGATACTCTGTCAACTAGGTTTAATGATAACATTGTATTTTGTAATGCTAAGAAAAGCAAAAATTTAGTTTGAGATAGATAAGGGTTTGTTTGATAGTCGATTTAGGTTAAATTTTTTATTTTTTTAAAAAAAAAATTTAACTCATAGTAAAAAAATATGTTTAGCTAGAACATTTTTAAAAATATATATTTTTAAAAATGATCATAAAAATTTGAATTAATCTAAAAAATATTGAAGCGATGTTTTCTTTAAATTTATCTTAAAAAATTTTTAAATTTTATTTTTTCTTTTTTTTAAACTTATGAATTCATCACCTTCCTTCTTCACGTAACCTTTTAAGCTCATAAATAATTTTTAAAAACATTAACAAAAAGTATCCTCAAATACTAAAAATTAATAAAATACAATACAGATTTTTAAATATAATTTATATTTTTAAAAATAATTTTTTATACCACAAACCAAACAAGACATAAATTTCTTAACATTTTCGATGCATGAACGAAGATGACGTGTTGTTATGCACGCTGGTAGCATGTTGGTTTTCATTTTACTAAAATAAAATTAACACCCATTATCAACCATTATGAATATGATGCAATAAAATATTAATTTAACGATCAAGCCATAAGATGCATTTACTTTTTATAAAAATAATATAGCTATTATTACCAAATAAAATTGATTGTTTTTTTTTTTTTAAAGGATCTTTTAAGGCTTAAAAAGACATGATCGTTGAAATAACTTTTAGCTTAGGGGCATGTTGCACCTAACTTTTACGGCTACAAAAAAAAAAAAAAAAAATTGGTCTAAAAGAATAGATTCTTTTCAAATTAAGGAAACGAATGAAAAGAAATAAGGGTGATATTAGATAAGAAGTCACCAATGCCATGCTAATAATAATCCTAAGCATTTTGCATGGCAACAGTAGTAAGTACGGAACCAAAACCTTCGAGGAAGGTGAAGGCTGTCCTATTCTCACCTGCAGTCACCACACCCATCCCACCCTAGATGGATACCACGCTCTGACCCCACCTTTTAAAACCCCAAACCATCCCACGCGCTTTTCTCAGGCCACCACAAATCCTCATCCAAACGAAGGTCATTCCCGGAAATAAAAATCTTTTTCTCTCCTCCTCCTCCTCTCTCTCTCTCTCTCTCTCTCTCTCGGTTCTTCCTCCTCTCTCTCCTCCTCCTCCTCCCCTGGCCTCCTCCTCCTCCGTTCCCAAAATAAACCCCCCGTATTCACCCTAAACCCACACACACACACAAGCACTCTCTCTAAAAGCAATCGGACACGATGGAAGTTGAGTTCCCTGACGACTTCCGGTGCCCGATCTCGCTGGAAGTGATGTCCGACCCGGTGATCCTATCCTCCGGCCACACCTTCGACCGCCCCTCCATCCAGCGATGGCTGGACTCCGGTAACCGCACATGCCCGGTGAGCAATCTCCCTCTGCCCCCTCGCCCCTCTCTCATCCCCAACCACGCCCTCCGCAGCCTCATTTCCAGCTTTACCTCCGGCGCCAGCTCCAAATCCTATCCCTTCCCCTTCGCCGCTCCCTCCTCCTCCTCCCACTCTCCCTCCCGTGACCCCCACACCCTTCTCACCTCCCTCTCCTTCCCCGCCGATTCCGACACCCTCGCCACCCTCCTCCGCCTCTCCAAGCAGAGCGCCTCCTTCCGCCGCCTCGCCCTCGACGCCGGCGCCGCCTCCGTCTTCCTTCGCCACGCCGGCTTCGCCGACCGCCCCGACCTCCAGGACCTCGCCCTCCGCGCCCTTCTCCACCTCAGCCTCGACGGCGACGACGCCCGCGTCGGCCTCGTCGCCGAGGGCGCTGTCGACCACCTCGCCGCCGCCCTCTGCTCCGGCCCCAACGTCGCTGCCCTCGCCGCCACCTGCCTCACTAGCCTTGCCATGGTCGACGTCAACAAGTGCACCATCGGCGCCCACCCCTCCGCTATCGCGGGCCTGGCTGCGATCCTCAGCGAGGGGAAGGGCCGGGAGCGCCGCGAGGCCGCGACCACGCTCTACGAGCTCTGCAAGTTCCCCGAGAACCGCCGGCGGACCGTCCGCGCAGGCGCCGTGCCAGCCCTCGTCGACCTTGCTGGCATCGGTTCCGAGAGAGCCGTGGAGGTGCTGGGTCTACTCGGGAAGTGCCGGGAAGGTAGGGAGGAGATGAAGAGAGTCGATGGGTTCGTAAGTGTTTTGGCCGGTGTCTTGAGACGTGGGAGCTCAAGGGGCATTGAGAACGCTCTCGTGGTGCTCAATTTGGTCTGCTCTGATAGCCAAGAGATGGCCTTGGAGGCGAGAAAAGAAGGAACTTTCGAGCTTTGCTTGGATTTGGCCGGCGACGGGAATCGGAAGATTGTGAAGAACGCGATGGGGTTGGCTCGGACCCTCAAGAACGGACAACTGGTTGACTTCATCTGAATTAGGCTTCTTCGTCTAGGCTGGCGAAGATTTTGCATCGAAATGTATCTGAGTCATCTGACAGAGGTTAGTCGAGTAGTTTCTTTCCTCTGTTTTAGCTTTGATGACTGTGCTGTAAAAAAAAAAAAAAAAGCAAAAAGAAGTTATTTTTTCTTCTGTTTCTTTGAAGCTTTTCACTTATAGTTTTTGTAAAATTAGAATAAGCAGTCCTGTTCATATCGAAAAGGTTGTGTCTTGCTTTGAACTGAACAATGTTTCTAACAGAAATGCCGCCTGGTTTTTATACTTTTTTATTTTCATACCACATCACTACAACTGTTTGAGAAATTGGTTTAGATTTCTTATTCCAGAGTAGTCTTGGTGGGTTTACATTGCATTGTTTGAGGCGATTTGTTATCTGTTTGAAATTCTTTGGATTGGCCATTGCTGAAATGTCAATCAAATTATGGTTTGAAGACAATCAATTGTGGTTGCTTGGAAATTCATATTCGATATAGCTCCATTTGAGCTGGTTTAGTGTTATGGATTTTCTTTATCAAAACTAGGAACTATTATTTTGCTTGCAGTGTTTAGATCTATGAATATTCTTATGCATGACTACAAACTATTTTTTGCGAGCAGCAAGGTAGGATCTGAGTCTTCTTCACCAATGTGCTTTTTAGATGCTTTTCGATGTTAGCTTGGTCACCAGAAGATATAGATGTGATTGGGTCATCTGGAAGGATTCAAGAAACCTCAGTGTCAGCAGTTCGTGGGCATGATTGTGGAAAGTGAATGCGAGGAAATACCAGGTCTGTAAGACTTGTACTAGAGCATGTACATATCCGTCTATGGTTCAGACATATGCCAAATGTTTGATGGCATTAATGCGCCCACCTTCATCGAAAGCTTTCTTGACTAGAAGATGTCTGATGTTAAGTAATGTTGCTGTTTATTTCATGGTTGACTTACCAAAACAGCGAAGAGGTGGTTCATATAGATGACATTCCATTTTAAGCTTGAGCTGAGGAATTTTGGTTGAAAGCGAGAGGCGGGCTTTTCGTGTCATTAAAGTTTTTCTTTTCTTTGCGCTTTGGTTTTTTTGCATGGGGAATGGTGGTGATGATAGGTTGTAAGATAATAAGGAATGTTTTGAATTCAAAGAGTTTAGAATTTAAGGTTTAGGGTTTCATACTTGTACGGCATCTCTAACCCAAACAAAGAAAAAGCAAGAAGTTGTAATAAATGGACTCTTTTGAAGAGGTGAACAAGGATTCAGTTATTGAGATTTCAAGTTGGATCCAATTAGGTGAAATGAGAAGAAGGGTGTCTAACATAGATGATTCGAGACATCAAGTATGTTCTATTATTTCTAAACTGCTTACAAAAAAAAAAAATTGATATTATTTGGGGACCCTTGGCTTATGCATCAAGAGGTTGAAAATGATAATTTAAATAATATAATGCAATGGCCATTTTTGACTATTTAATATATAGGTTAGAGTCTCCAAATCATATGGTTTTTTATTCGTATGCAGTAGAAGTATTGGATCATATTTAGGGGCTTGGATCATTGGTATTAGACCCCTAGTTTCTGATTTCACCTGATTGGATTTGACTTGAAGTCCATTATATCCTAGTCTCTGTATTTTTTGAATGAAAGTTGCATACAGGTATGGTCAAACAAGAAACTTGCATATTTTTGTTAAGTTTATCATTTGAGTGCGCAACTGTTGAGCTGACAGGGTGGCTTGTTCAAGAAATGTTCCGACTTGCCATGAAACAATTTCACTTAAGAAAGCCCTAAACTCTCCATTAATCTTCAAGGTTTCATATTCTCTATATATAATATAAATAACAGATGATATGGTTCTGAGATTAGTGCAACATTAACTGTACTGTTTTGATTCACCTATCTTCAATATAATGTATTTGAACAATAACCCATGTTAGAAATAATTCAGATTTCGAGAGGCATTGCAAGAAATCAAACTAAATATGGAACCACCTGACAAGATTATGGAAAAGCAATGTTCTCGTGATGAAAACTCAATGCATGGGATGAGAAGAGAGCTAAAAGTTACTCTATTAGAGAAATCGCTATGGAGTGGAAAAGGAGAGGGATCGCTAGAGAGTGTAAAGAATATGATGTTCTTATGCCAAAAGAAATGGGTGTATGAGACAAAAAAGTTTAGAGCCTTTCTGGAAAAGGGAGGACTTGAACTTTGGTAACTATTTTGGATCTATCCTACAAAACTGTATCTGAAAAATAAATTGTTCCAATGAATTTAAGAATTATCATGTTCATCTATTAGTACCATATTTTTTCAGTAACTTAGACATGGTTAAGACCAGCAAGATCTTCTAGTCCTCATACAATTCTGCACTGTCATTGTCTAGGATATTATGATATTATTGGTATTCTATCTTTTGTGTGTAGGACATTCTTATATCATAAATTAACCGCATTATAGTATTATGACCATCTTATTGAAACAGAAAGGCCCTCAGTAGTGACTTGCAGGACTTCTCTGCACCTTATAATAAGTTTTGGTAGAGAATATGGCAGATTGAAGTGCATGAAGGATGCATAATGATTTTTTCCCAAACATCTCTTCTAATTAATTCCTGTTCATCTTGTCTAGGTTTCATATCCTTCTCACCCAAAAACAGCATAAGCATATGAAAATTGTGCCTTCTAAAGAATATCTATCACAGCTCATTAGCTTGGAAAATCATGTTAGTAAAGACTATAGGGTTTGCTAGAGAAAATCATCTAGATTGCTGCCATATAAATAATGCCAAGTCCTTTTTTCAGCAAAGATAAAAACATGTCATTCTGTTCTGTTTAAGAGATTATGATGAATTGTTAATCTTAATTGTAGATGTGAGGCTATTTGTGACTGAGAAGTCAACTCAAAGGTTCTTGAATCTGGTTGGTTGATGAGATTTTTAATCTCTCAGCAGAAAAGAATATCAATTCAATGATCTTGAATTCAAATTCAGTATGCTTTAAGAGATGGGCAATAAAGCACAGAGGGAGCATGAGAGCAGGTCATTGCATGGTTTTCCAAATCAATTTTTTGGCGTTAACTTGTCAGTTGCTAAATCTAGAGTGAATTATTACAATCCTGCATTGAAGAGAGATGGACAATAAAATACAGACGGGGCATGAGCCCAGGTCATTGCATTGTTATTAACTTGTCAGTTGCCAAATCTAGAGCGAATTATTACGATCTTTCATTGAAGATCATTTATCATATTGGCCTAAAGCAGGACCGCTTTATTGATCGCTGGCATATGTGGATGATACTATAGTAATGTTTGAGCTCTGTAAACAAATGTTAGTTGGCAGTTATTGTGACAGATTCCTTGTCTCTCATGGTGCAGTTTATTTCGCAGCTTCAAACTCTAAAGCACTGGATTGATCAAATATCATCTACCCTTGAGCAAGAAAATCAACTTGTGGGTTGATCAGCCATTATCTACCCTCAGAGCCAGAAAATCTACATATAAATTTTTCACCTTGATGTTATACTTCAATTAAAATTTTAACAGTTCAAAAATTTTGGAATGTTATGAATGGTTTATAAGTTATTATGGTTTCATTCACAGAGTGTTGTTTCTATCATCAGAGGATTTCCATGCTCTTACATTTTTTTTGTCATATATTTTGATTATTTTCTTAATCATTAAAGAGCAAGGTTTTCTTTAAAAGGTGCAATTATACATCGGAGTTATATTTCATGAAATTCTATTGGTAGGAACATGACTCCTCTCCTTCTATATAAAAGGTAGGAAGGTAGGTCATTTGACATTGAATGTTTAGATTAGTATGCATAAAACTAATATAACAAATATCAGTATGGTTGCCTTGGATTACATGACACATTGCTATTGGCTGCGTGCATTAAAATAGGTCAGCATACCCATGTGTTGATTTTTTTTTTTTTTTTTTATAGATAATTTCTATTACAATAACTTTGTAGTAGTGATGCTATATATTCGGACAACAACTTTGAATACGGTTACAGCACTCAACCTTGCTAGCTTGTTACGAGATCAGGTGACCCATCAGAGTGACATGGGTCCCAAGTTAAATGCTGAACAATAATGGAATTATGGATGACTTCCCCATGACAATATGAACACAGTGAATACAATGAACAAAGAGCTGAACGGTTGGTTGTTCCAGCTCTGGAATCTGGTATGGAAATAAATTTTTATTGTAACTTCTGTTATGGGTGATTGTCCCTCCCACGTAATTGATTTCTTTATTGGCGTTAAGTCATCAAATCTTAGGTATGAGCCATAGGAATCTTAGCCATCGTTAAAAAAAAAAAAAAAAAACCCTCGTGCCACTTACTCCTATGAGTATATATATATATTTTTCCAAGTCCTCTCTCGCTCTCGCATAAAAAATTACATGCCCATCTTCTCATTATGGTGCCCCTGGAATTCCAAATATACATTCCCACATTTGGGGGTGAAGCTTTTTAGTGAAAAGAACTGCCAGATACTTCGGGAGGAGAGTAGTTAATTATAAGCCCAAGCCACAGCGGAAGGCACCACCTAATCACATGAATTGAGCCCCCATCGTCCACCTCATAGCCTTTATTCTCTTCTTTAAGCATTGAAACTGGCTGCTGAGAAGCATTAAAAGCGATTAAAAACATTAAAAGCGAGTCCCTTGCCATCCTTGGTCTACAAGCATTAAAAGCGAAATCTAGAAGATCGGGAGGGGGAAAAAGAAATGCTAGCATTATCCCACAGACGATCATAAACCATTGTTGCAACTTGAAACCATAGGCCTTGTCTCCAACTTTCGTGGTCTGCTTTGCCTTTGTAACATTTATTTTCCTAACGTTAAAGCCTACATGCAAAGTGACTACTGGAGAGATGCTGGGGCTTTTGACAATGTGCCTTGGATGATTTCTGTTGATGCTTTTCATGGAATATCATCAACTGTAGTTTAAGTTTTGATATAGATAAATCTGAAGCATGAACACCTTAACAGGTCCAAGTGTTTCAGTATGATAGAATGCAAGGTAGTGTTGTCTAAGATATTTGATATGAAAGCAAATTTCATTCAAATAGTCACCAAATATTCTCCACTAGTTCTAAATCCTTTCTGGCTTTAAAGACATAACAGACCAGTCAGTTTCACAACATTTGAAGGATGGAATTGCCTTATCCCTTAACATCTGAAGCTCCTCATTAGACAAACCCCCTTGCTGATCCTCCTTATTTTAAAGATTATTGATGTTCTCCCCTAGAGTGGAAGCTTGTTGGAAAAAGGTTACCAACAAACTCCTTGTTCCATCTCCCGAGAACAGTTTTGTGTTTCTGAGCTTTTAGTAAGTCTGAGCATAGGATTTCCACTGACGTACATATGCCAACCAACTAAAATAGTATCCCAAGGTTCTTCAATTTCGCTTTAGAATTTTTCAAATTGAAAGGGTCTAGGCCCATTATGCATCCATTCCAAAGTGATTAGTAGAGGATAATGGTCCGATCTAATTCTAGCGAGAGGTTGGACCATAGCCTAGCCTCAAGGAACATATCTATCCGTATCGTATTTTTTAAGCCCTGTCCAACCTCCCAAACTTTGGCCAAACCATTCTTTTTATTGCACCAAGTAAAGGAGTTTCCTAATCACCCCAAGTTCTTTGTGGAGTTAACACATGAATTCCCTGAACTCTAATTTTTCCAAGTCTCTTAAAAGACTGTCCATCCCTTTTCTCAGCTTGAGCCAAACTATAGTTAAAATCTCCTATAGTCAAACAAGGATGGTCTAGGCTCAAAACACTGCAGACTTCATCTCATCTCATTGTTGCCTTATGCAAGAGATTAATATAGAGCAATGATTTATTTTTAAGGTGCTTTACTTTCTGAAATGAGTAAAAATAAACTATGAATGAATATGTGAAGAGTAAAAACTCACAGAACATGATTCACTAAATAATAAAGAAAATATGATCCTAGGATTGAGAAACCACTACTTAGAACATACTCTTTCTTTAATAAAACAAACATATAGAAAGGATGGGTCTGATTACCAGGAAATGATGGTTTTATCTAAAAAGATTGGATCACACGGCTCTCAGGATGAGTACTTTAAGACGAAGCTATGTTGTTGGCCCAGATGGCAACCCAAGGGGGGTGAATTGGGTTCTTAAAAATTTTGACGCTTAAAAATAATTTCACAAAGCGATAGTGCACAAGGATATATGCAATGAGTGTGCAGCTATGAATGCAAAACCGAGTAAGAAGATAGGATAGAGAGAAAGAGAGACAAGCACGACAAACATACGGAATTTATAGTGGTTCGGTGTTAGCTACACCTACACCACTCCCAAGCAACTCTTGGACCCACACTATAATCACCTGATTACGCCGAGTTATTTTACAAGCTCACACTCAAACTTTTGTTTACAACAGGATCATAACGAACCCAGCCGGTTTTCATAGGTTCATCAGCACAAAACCTATCATAAGTTACCTTAGCTTGCACAAGGCCAAACTTCCTTACCTAATTCAATCCCAATCAGTAAACAAATATAATAAGAGTAAGGTTACAACAGATATACAACTCCTTAAATAAGCAAATAAGCAATATAAACAATATAGAAATAGAAGAGCTGATTTAGAAGATTTCTGAAGTTAAGCTTTTCTTCTTTGTTTTTTGTTCTTTTCCTCTTTTTCTTAAAAATGATCTTCCTCAAGTTGGGCTTGAAGATTTGAAAAATTTGTTGATATAGAGGCTTTTAAAGAACTAGGGATTTTTCTTCTTCTTTCTATTTGATGAAAATCCTTCAAAATTGGCTTTTGAATGCTTTGGATTTCTCTAAACTCTTTTTTGAACATTTGGAATTTTAAATCTGAACTTTCTTTTTTGATTTTTTTCTTCTCTCTTCTCTATATTTTCTCTTTTTAAACGTCGATAGCTCCCCTTTATAATCTCCTCTAAATCCACTTTTAGATAAAAACTAGCCATTGAAAGTACTTGAGAGGTGTTAAACACGAAAGAGGAAAGAGCCATTAAGGTTTGTTGGAGAAAAGATAAGCTCTGGAGTCGTCTCTGACAGATTAGAGTTGGCTTAATCTGGCATGGAGTCGGCTCTAAGTTGGGCTGCTCGAATGGTAACTTTTGCTTATCTCGGAGTCGGCTCTAGCTTTCCGTGGGATCGATATCTTTTTGGGCTGGAGTTGGCTCTAACAAATGTGAGAGCCGGCTCTAATTGAGCCCCAAAAAATTAGTCTCTATATAACCATTAGAGTCGGCTCTAATTGAACGTAGAAATGAGGTTCTCTATCTTTCGATTAGAGTTGGCTCTAATCTCTACAAGAGTCGGCTCTAATCCGTGTCAAAATTGCCAAACTATTTCGATACGCTTCGGAGTCGACTCTAATGACTGAAACTTGACACTTAACACAAGACATGGATTCAAACTCAATTTTCTTGATTTGATAATTAAACATTTTAAATTTTGAAAACTTAATCAAAATCATTAGTAATATAAGAAATATACTCATGTGATTTTTGTTATTCATCAAAATCAATAATTGGGTAACAACCTTTTCATTTCTGATGATGAAAAAATATTGAGTATATACATAATCAATTAAAGCATAAGTAACAATTTAGACAACTTCTTTAATAGAGTGATAATAATCAAAATTTAAACAAGATTCATCTTGAATAATTACTTCATTTCAACTATTTTAAGAAATAAAAAAAATGTATCCACTGATTCATACTCTTCAAATCGCAAAACTCAATTCAAATAAGCTTTTACCAACTCAAATCAAATGAGCTCTTATCAACTCAATTAAGCTTCCCCTGAGTAAGATAACTCCCCCTATATATGTGTTTATAATTTAAAGTTCATAAGCATATACAACTTTCTCCCCCTTATTTGTCATCAACAAAAAGTAGGGAAGCATAGGGTAATCTTTGCTCAGATTGGGATACAAATCAACCAAAATAGGAATCAAGTATCACAGAATTCAATCATTTTACAAAAATCAAAGATATTGAGCCATGAAAAGTTTATATATTTATTGATCACATAAAGTCAAGTACAAGTCAAACAAAATACAAACCAGTAGAGTCAAATATATAACAACATCATGACATAACTTTAAGTAATGTCCTAAGTATAAGCAAATGTGAAACAACCAAAAAACAACAACATAACCTAACTTTAAAGACCTAAATACAATCTAGAAATACTATAGATTCTAACTATATAACTCTAAGAATAAACTAAGATAGATTGTCTAGATTGGATTGGATTGAATTTGATTGGCTTGGCTTGGCTTGGGCAGCAGAAAATGAAGGGATCTTTCACTACAAATCAAATCTTAGAAGTCTTTTCAATTCTTTTAAAATCTTTTCATTCCATCCTTTTGAGTCTTGCAAAATCCATTGAACAACTCTTCAACCTTGGTTCCTGCCTTCTCGATGCTGACTTGAAGTTTAGCAGTGGCATCAGAGAAGATGTCAGAGTCATTAGCAATTCCTTTGATTTTGTCAAAAATATTTTGCAGTTCTATCTTCAAATCATCAGCAGAAGAATTGATTGAATTATCAATCTTATCAACCTTTTCTTCCAAAAATATAAACCAACTGCATAATGCTCAGAACAAGAGAGGAAACAAGGGAAGGTCCAGTAGTCGCTGTCGATGGAGGTGCTGAAAAAGAACTTGGTCCAACTGTCCAAGTGGAGCATAAGAAGGTCTAGGAGTAGAGGGTTTAGTTACTGAAGGCCCAGGGACCTCAACATTATTATCATCATCCATTGCTCTGACTTCTTTAATTTGCTCAGGCCCATCAGACTGTCTCCTTTTTTGCCATTGACCATTTATCTTTTTGAAGCCCATTTGGTAAAGAGTGGAGATGCTGTAGTAATCAGTATGCCTTAACTTCTTTTGAGGCTCATTCTCCAAAATGTTTACTCCTTGGCTTTGAAAAATCAATATCAAAACCATCCATATGGTAGGGTTGACCTCTTTTTATTCCGGCCTTTGCCATATAACCAATCATTATACCAACCAAATTAATTGGATGTCCAGTCATTACACAATCCATGATGACCACATCTCTTTCCAAATATACTCAAAATTTTTAGTCTTTGGAAATAAAATTCCACTGCAAATATTATGTAATAATCTCAATTCTAAAGATAACTGATTTGCCAAATTTTTTCAAAATTAGTGATATCTCTTTCCAACATTCTCGATAAGGCTTCACATTTGTCACTGTGTTGAGTAGCAGTCATCCCAACAACAAGTATTTCCAGAATATTACCTAGAATTTCTGAAGTAATATGAACATGGGTGCCTCTCACATAACTTACCAAGCTACCATCTCCTCTACGATATTATTGTAAAACTCTCTCACAAGAGTAGGATAGGTGGAGACGTCTAGTGAGCAAATTCTCTCCCAAACCATATTTCTTAATAGTCTCCCAATATCGAACCCTTCACAGTCAAAGAAATAAAAATCTACCTTTCTTCCCATGGTGATACCTTTCCAGCCAAGAAATTGACTTGAGGTAAGGAAGGGAGTAGGAACAACACTCGAAGTAGAGAAGGAAGAAGTTGGAGTGCTTGGTAAGGGCGGCCTCGCCGGATGATGCACAGACTATCTCCCGATGGTTATGGCGACTCCAATGGTGGAAGCTCGTCGCTTAGGTGCTATGGAGATCAAAGGAATTGAGAATCAAGGTTTTTATTTGGAAGCTTGAGAGAAGTGGAGGGAAGTTTGAAGATTTTGGAGACGTTTTGGTTTGGAGAAGTGTCAACTCTGCCCTAGATATATCGATTGGGACCCCTTAAAGTTGGCTCCCACAAAGCAAGGTGTCGGCTCTAAATCGATATAATAGCCAGTGCTCAAAATAGAGTCAGCCCTACAGTAGCTAAAGTTGGCTCTAATGAGCAGACAGAGAGTTCAAATGATTAGAGTCAACTCCAACTCTAATAAAGTTGGCTCCATGAAAGTTTCAGTAAAAAATAAGAATTTTAAAGAATATGAAACTTGTCAATCCAGGCATCAAACTCTAGATAAATTTTTCTTAAAGCATAGGGGATCAATTAATTTGAATGTCTATATGATTTTCCTTAATAACATAAGAGAGTTTTTAAGAAAATTGATTGAAATTTAGATAATCATTCTTAGGGGTTTCAAATCCATTCTAATGGATCACAAACACCTAATTCTCCTCTAAATAACAAAATCTCTCTTTACTTAAGGGTTTTATAAATATTTAGCTAATTGATCATCAGTACATACATAATCAAGACAAACATCATTGTTAGCAATATATTCTCTAATAAAACGGTGTCTAATCTCTATGTGTTTGGTTCTTGAATGTTGAATAGGGTTCTTAGTTAAATTTATTGCACTAGTGTTGTCACATCTAATTGAAATTTTATCAAGTGTGATGCCATAGTCTTCAAGTTGTCGCTTAATCCAAAGGATTTGAGCACATCAGCTTCCAACTATAACATATTCAGCTTCAGTAGTTGATAATGCAACTGAATTTTGCTTTTTGCTAAACCAAGAGATTAAGTTATTGCCTAAGAATTGGCATACACCACTTGTGCTCTTTTTATCTAGTTTATAACCAGCAAAATCAAAATCAGAATATACAATCAAATTAAATGGTGAGTCTCTAGAATACCATAATCTTACATTTTTTGTTCCACTTAGATATCTGAAAATCCTTTTTACAGCAATTAAGTGAGATTCTCTAGGATCTGGTTGATATCTAGCATATAAACATACAATAAATATAATATCAGGTCTACTAGCTATTAAATAAAGTAGATAACCAATCATATCTCTATAAAGCTTTTGATCTACTTTCTTACCATCTTCATCTTTATCGAGTTCGCATAAAGGACTCATTGGTGTGCCAAGAGGTTTGACTATATTCATACCAAACTTCTTAATGAAAATTTCCTTTCTTTCTTGTTTGATTTAAAGTCCAAGGAAGAAATTCAGTTCTTCCATCACTCATTTCAAATTCTTCCTGCATTAACTTTGCAAAATCTTGACAAAGAAGATTGTTAGTAGGACCAAATACTATATCTTCAACATAAATCTGTACCACTAATAAATCCTTTTCTTTTCTTTTAAAAATAGGATTTTATCAATATTACCTCTAGAAAAATTATTTTCAATTAGAAATTTACTAAGTCTATCATACCAAGCTCTAGGTGCTTGTTTTAAACTATAAAGTGCTTTATGTAGTTTTAAAATATGAATTAAAAATTCATGATCTTCAAAACTAGGTGGTTGTTCAACATAAACTTTCTCATTTATAAAACCATTCAAAAATATACTTTTTACATTTATCTAAAATAAGTTAATATTCATACAATATGTATATGCAAGTAATAACCTTATGGCTTCTAATCTAGCAACAGGTGTAAAGATTTTATCAAAATATATCTTCTTTCTGATTATATCCCTCTACAACTAGTCTAGCCTTATTTTAATAACACTACTATCTTTATCTAACTTATTTCTAAATACCCATTTGAATCCTATAACTGGATAATCTTTGGGTTATCAACAAAGATTCATACCTTATTTATAGTGAACTGATTTAATTCTTCTTACATAGCTAACATCCAATAACTGTCCTTTTCAGCTTTCTCAATTATTTTGGGCTCTGTATGAGACACAAATACAAGATGATTATTGATATTTCTTATGGATGATCTAGTTCTTACACCTTGAGATGAATCACCTATGATTAGATCCTTTGGATGACCATAAGCATATCTTCAATCTTTAGGTAGATCTATATCATTATAAGTAGTATCAACATCATCAACCTTAGGTGAGTCATCATCCTTAGCTTCAGGTTCATGATCTGAAGATATATCAACATTCAATCTTTCAAAATCTCTTCCAAGGATATTACTATCTTCCTTATCATCTTTTTTTCAGAACTTGATGCTAAAGACTCATCAAATACTACATGAATTGACTTTTCTACAATCAAATACTTCTTATTAAATACTCTATATGCCTTGCTAGATGTAGAATAACCTAAAAAAATCTTCATCTGACTTAGCATTAAACTTTCCTAGATTATCCTTTTCATTGTTATGAATGAAACATCTACAATCAAATGCATAAAAATAATTAATATTTGATTTTCTATCATGCCATAGTTATAAGAGTTTTCTTAAGATTGGTCTAATCAAGGCTCTATTTAGGATGTAACATGCTGTGTTTATAGCTTCCACCCAAAAATATTTAGGGAGTTGGCTTTCACATAGTCTTCTAGAATCCTATTTTTTTATTTTACCACCCTATTTTGTTGAGCTGTCCTAGGTGCTGAAAAATTATGATGGATGCCGTTTTCAATGCAAAAGTTTTCAAATAGATGATTTTCAAATTTGGTTTCATGATCACTTTTAAGAGACACTATGGTAGTATTTTTTCTCATTTGTACTTTCTTGAAGAATTTTAGAACTACCAAGAAAGTCTCATCTTTATGAGTTAAAAATAATACCCAAGTGATGTAGAGTAATCATCTACTATACAAGATCATATTTCTTTTCTTCTATACTAGTGGTTCTAGTAGGTCCAAAAAGGTTTATGTGGTAGCTCGAGTGGCCTAAAAGTTGAAACAATGTTTTTAGATTTGAAAGAATTCTTAGTTTGTTTTCCAAATTAGCATGCATAATAAAATCTATTATTTTCAAAATATAATTTTGGAAGACCTTTAACCAAATCCATTCTAAGCAATTTTGAAATCAAGTGTGTGCTTGCATGACCTAATCTACGATGTCATAGCCACCCAATCTTATTTACCTTAACATTATCAGCAATTAGGCAATGGTTACTTATAGATAAATTATCCAAGTCAATTAAGTATACATTGTCTTTTCTATTTTCAGCAAAGATAATGCTTTGTCAATGGGATTAGATATCGTGCAAATAGATGCTTCAAAAGAAACTTTGAAATCTTTTCACATAGTTGGCTAATACTAATCAAATTATTTTAGACCATCAACATATAAAATATTTTAATAAAATGGATGGAGTGATCTGAATTTTACCAATGTCCATGATGTGACCTTGACCATTATCTCCAAAGGTAATCATTCTACCTCTTTTAGCTTCAAGGGTGATGAATTGATCTTTGCCATCTGTCATGTGTCTTGAGTAGCTGCTATCAAGATATCCTTTTTTTTAATTCATTTAGCTACAAGACACGCCTGCAAAGCAATCATATCTTATATTTAGGTACCTAAGCCTTCTTAGGTCCTTTATGGTTAGTAGCAGCAAATATAGTTCCTTTTGGAATCCAAATCATCTTATCTTTATAACCCGTATTTGTATGAGAAAACTTATGATTGCAAACATAGGATTTATGCCCTTTCTTGCCACAATAAAAATAAAAAATATCATTTTCAACTGATTTCTTAACAAAGAAATTGTTAACAAGTTTTTGTTTCTTATGTGGTTTGTAACCCAAAAGCCTTATCAAAAATAGCACTTTAATTGTTCAAAAGTAAGTTGAGTCTTTCGAGCTATAAGTAAACTTATCAACAATATTCTTGTATTTTTTAACTTCATTTTTTAAATTTTAATTTTCAGCATAAATCATTTTTTTAAATCTTGCTTTTTAAATTTTATCTTTTCAAATTCAATGCTAAATTCTTCTTTCTTTTTAAGAAAACTTTGATTTTTAGTTTTTAACTTTGTTCCTTATTCTCAAAACTTTAAAATCATTCAATAATTCATTAAAATCATCATAAAGTTCATCAAAAGTAAAATCATAAGTAGAGTTTTCAGAACTTACCTCTTCTTCTTCATTTTTCATAAGACATATTTGCAACTTCTTGTTGTTCATATTCGGATGAAGATTCATCATTATCATTCCATATTGCAATATACGCTTTCTTTTTCTTTCTAAATCCTTTTTTGATTGACGACATTCAGATTTATAATGTTCGGGCTTTTTACGTTCATAGCATATCATGAGATCTTTCTCTTTCTCCTTATCTCCTTCTAATTTGATGCCAAGTTTTCTTTTGTAATTGTCCTCTTCTTTACATGAATTTCTTAAACTTTCTTGTACGGAGAGTGGTGTCATCATCGTCTTCATCTTCTTTACTGTGCTCTCTCTTTTTAGCAGCTTTTAGTGCTATTATCCTTTTCTTCTTCACATTTTCTTCTTAATGTTGCTTCATTGTGAGTTCATGGATCATGGGTGATTCAAGGAGCTCCTCCAAAGGTAGGCTATTCAGATATTTGGCTTCTTGAATTGCTATTACTTTGGCTTCCCATGCTCTTGGAAGGGACCTAAAATTTTTTCGAACAAGTTCAGAATTAGTATAGGTCTTTCCAAGACTTTTTAATCCATTCACTATATCAATAAATCTAGTGTATGCAAGTGATGGACTCATTCTGATCCATGTTAAAGAGTTCATATTTATGTACGAGAATGTTAATCTTGGACTCTTTAATCTGGTTGGTACCCTTATGGATAACTTTGAACCGATCCCATATCTCCTTGGCTGAGATACAACCAGATATTCTATTGAATTCATTTGCATCCAAGGAGCAGTATAGGACATTCATGGCCTTGGCATTGATCTGGGCCATTTTTAGATCATTCTTATTCCAATACCTTTTGAGCTTAGGAACAATGGATCCATCTACTAAGTGTATGAGAGTGTTAGTACCATTGATAATGACACTACATAAATCATAGTCTAAAGCTTGAATGGAGATCCTCATTCTAGCTTTTCAATATGAGTAGTTAGTGCCATTAAACAAAGGTGGACAATTTATGGATTATCCTTCAAAAAAGAAAAACCAACTTGAGCTGCCATTTGGATTTTTAGCTCTTAATTGTTAGATCAAGGAAGGATGAGCACTAACTCTGATACCAATTGTTGTCCTAGATGGCAACCCAAGAGGGGGGATGAATTGGTTTCTTAAAAATTTTAGCGCTTAAAAATAATTTCACAAGGTGATAGTGCACAAGGATATAAGCAATGAGTGTATAGCTATGAATGCGAAACGGAGTAAGAAGATAGGGTAGAGAGAAAGAGAGACAAGCATGAAAACACAAAATTTATAGTGGTTCAGTGTTAGTTATACCTACATCCACTCCTAAGCAACTCTTGGGCCCATACTATAATCACCCTGATTATAGCCGAGTTATTTTACAAGCTCACAACTCAAACTTGTTGTTTTACAACAAGATCACAACGAACCCAGCCAGTTTTCACAGGCTCACCAGTATAAAACCTATCACAAGCTACCTTAGCTTACACAAGGCCAAACTGCCTCATCTGATTCAATCCCTTGATTGAATCAGTAAACAAATGTAATAAGAGTAAGGTTACAACAGGTATATAGCTCCTTAAATGAGCAAACAAGCAATATAAATAAGATAAAATATAAGAGCCTGATTTAGAAGATTTCTGAAGTTAATCTTTTCTTCTTTTCTTCTTTTGTTCTTTTTCTCTTTTCCTCAGAAATGATCTTCCTCAAGTTGGGCTTGAAGCTTTAGAAGATTCATTGATGTAAAGGCTTTTGAAGAACTAGGGATTTCTTCTTCTTCTTTCTATTTGATGGAAATCGGCTTTTGAATGCTTTGAATTTCTCTAAACTCTTTTTCGAACACTTGGGATTTCAAATTTGAACTTTTTTTTTGATTTTTTTCTCCTCTCTTCTCTATATTTTCTCTTTTTGAACGGTTGGATAGCTCCCCCTTTATAATCTTCTCTAAATCCACTTTTAGATAAAAACTAGCCGTAGAAAGTACTTGAGAAGTATTAGACACAAAAGAGGAAAGAGCCGTTGAGGTTTGTTGGAGAAAAGATAAGCTTGGAGTCATCTCTGACACATATGAAATCCGCCTCTGACAGATTAGAGTTAGTCAGCTCTCAGTCGGGCTGCTCGAAATGGTAACTTTTGCTCATTGCAGAGTTGACTCTTGCTTTCCGTGAGGTCAACATCTTTTCGTACTGGACTCGGCTCTAACAAATATGGGAGCTGACTCTTATTGAGCCCCAAAAAATCAATCTCTGTATAACCATTAGAGTCAACTCTAATTTCCTATAGGAGTCGGCTCTAATTTGACACAGAAATAAGGTTCTCTATCTTTCAATTAGAGTCGGCTCTAATCTCTGCAGGAATCGGCTCGAATCCATGCTGAAAGTGCCAAACTGTTCCGATACGCTCCGAAGTCAACTCTAATCCATTTAGAGTTGGCTCTAATGACTGAAACTTGACACTTAACACCAGATATGGATTCAAACTTAATTTTTCTTAAATTTTGATTAATTAATCATTTTAAATTCCTGAAATACTTAATCAAAATCATTAGGAACATAAGAAATATACTCATATGATTTTTGTTATTCATCAAAATCAATAATTGGGTCAACATATGCTACCACAGATGTTTTGGCTTTCCTTCATATAGTTCTGGAGGCAAGGAGGACTTTATCTAAGGATCATCACACCTTGGCGTCTTGGGGCTGGGATGCTTGGAATAGGTGTTGAAATGGATATTTGTTGGGCCTCTCACCCTCTTCCTCACGGAGTGTTAATGCTCAGAAGTATAGAAAAATAGAAGAAGAAAACTTTTTTTCATTAATCATCAATTCTTCTTTACAAGAAGAAGAAAGGGGTTTTTATAATAAACCCCAATCCTTGAATTACATGGAAAGAAAAGAAAATAAGGGTGCCATATTGTTTTCAAAAAAGAAGATAGACAACATCTTAAATAAGAAAAGAGATCAGGGGATAGCTTTTCCAAATAAGAAGATAGGCGGCATCTTGAAACAAGAAAAAGAGATCAGGAGATGACGCCATATTCTGCTTTCCATAAGGAGTGGGCAGCGAGTCACCTTCCATAGGGAACATATTTGTTTTCTTTTATGCTGAGATGACTTTATGAAAATCTTGGGATGCCTTAATTGAGTAGATGACGCCTACTTTAACTCGGATTCCATATGGGATTGAGGTGGTGCACTGAATGTGGTCCTTCATGGTCCTGGGTCTTCAACTTCTTACACTTTGACTCAATAAATCTTGACTTAACTCAAATAAATTTACTGGACTCATACTAGACTCAAATAAAATTACTGGACTCATACTGATAAAACTTGATTACAGTACTTAAAGTCAAACCAACATAAAGTAAAAATTTTATAATGAGCTCAGTAACCTCTGTCTGATCCTAGTGCCCCCACCAATTCTTCTGGGATGGAAGGACTTCGACCCTGTCAAGTAAGGGCCAATCTGACTCTGGTACTGCTCCAATAGGTCTACGTCGAGGCACTATAGATCCTCTCGAGTGATCCACGAATCCTCAGATTCTGATCGTCCTTGCCAACAAACTAAATAACGTTGGTAGCCTTTATTCCGGATAGTAATAGCTTGGTCATCAAAGATACGCTCAATCCTTTCTATGCTCCCAGGTAAATTTATTGGTGAACACTCAGGTATGGGTTTGCTCTCAAGAATAGGATTGGGTCCAAATGGCTCACTAGGTATCATTGCTGGTTTCCTATATTCAACTAGGTATGAGATATTGAAGGTTGAGCTAATGCCAAATTTGGGTGGTAACTCGAGCACATAGGCATTAGGTTCAACTTTCTTTATTACTTTGAAGGGTTCAGCTCCATTGGCATATAACTTTTTCATGATCCCCAAAGGAAACCGCTTAGGTCTAAGCCTAATCATCACATAATCTCCCCCAGCAAATTCTTTAACTCTCTTTCAGGAATTAGTTATGTTTTTATAAGTATCATTGCTCAAATTAATCTTATTGATAATTTTCTTATGCAAATCTCTAATTAATATGTTGTGCAAATGATTCAGCTGACTCAAAGACTCATGCATGCATGGGCAAAGGGATTAGGTCTATGGGTCTATTAGGCTTATAACTATGGACAATCTCAAATGGACTCTTGCCTGTGGTCCTATTAACTGAACTGTTGTAGACGAATTTGGATCTAGGTAACACAAGGTCCCAATTTCCAAGAATTTGATTCACTACTTTAGTCTGGCCATCGGTTTGAGGATGGTAGAAAGTAAAAAATTTAAGCTTAGTCCCTAACATGTGTCAGAAGGTTTTTCAAAAGCAACTCGTAAATCGACATCCCTATCAGATACAATGGTTTTTGGTAGGCCATGTAACCTAACCACTTCATCTAAAAAAGTTTGGCCACCTTGAAGGCATCAAAGTGGCTCAGTGGAAAGTGCTTAGTGGGATTCATCCTATAATGTGAAAGATTAGGCAAAGTGGTTCCTGGAACTAGATCTATAGTATGTTGGATGTCCCTTAAAGATGGTAATGATCATAAAGTTCTTTAGAAAACACATCTTGGAACTCTTTCAAAATTCTAACTCTTTTAAAAATTCTACCACCTTTTGAGGGTGTTCTGTTTGGGTTTGATCATGAATTCCCTAATAGTTAAGATCCAAACTAGTGAACCCTTAGTGATCTCATGCTCTACTTCTTTAACGCTGATCAGATTTAATCCCAATTTCTTCTCTTTCAGGTTACTAGATTCCCTCTTAATATGATCCTTAGGTGGAGTTGGGTTTATCACATGCTTCTTTCCATAGTGGTTAAAGGAGCAGGAGTTGGATCAACCATACAGGATTGCATCATGGTCATATAATCAAGGTCGACCTAAGATTATACTACTAACTTCCATAGGAAGAACATTACACCATATCTTTTTTTGATAGGATTGTAGTTGGATCATAACTTGGCATCTCAGTTTAATAGAGATGAAAGTTGAGTCTATTCAGAATACCTTATAAGGATTGGGATGAAAAATCGTAAATAAACCTAGGGTTTTAAGTCTTTTGACAGCACTGGTTGACATGGCATTAACACAGCTTTCGCTATCTATGATGATCTTACATACCTTTTCCCCTAACTTCACAAATATCTGTAGGATATGGGTCCAACGCCAATCCTCTTGTTCTTTGGTTTGGGTCAAGATACCTCTAACAACTCCCGATAAATCAGATGATTCAATGACTTCCTTATCTCCATCATATTCATCCACTAAGTATATTCTAGCTTCATACACTTCTCCTTTATGCTTATCAGTGGGTTCAGAATCTTTTTTTCTCTTATTCTTCTATGTGTAGGGGTTGGGTTGGGCATTGACTAGCATAGTGTCCCAATTTATGACATCTAAAACAAGGAGCATTAGGATTAGGATTTCTCTGAACTTCAGGTGACTTACCCTTATCTTCCTTATGGATCAATGGGGTGCTAGGAGTAGGTTGACTTGGGTGCACTTGACTAGATCCTGATTTTTAGTTAGGGATACCATTCCTAGTGGGTTTAGGTCGATAGATTATGAGTCCCCTTTGGAATCTCTCGTAGTCTCTAGCTATCTGATAAGCCTATTCAAGATCATGGACTTCTCTTAAAAATAATTCTTTCTGAATGTCCTTATGTAGTCCAGCCCTAAATCTAAATAGGATCACAGCTTCAGATTCATCTATGCTACACCTCATGACATATTCATCAAATTTGGCTATGTATTCAGATACAATCTTGCTTCCCTGACTCAGCCTTTGCTATTGATCTAAAAGTCTATGATAATAGGATAGGAGGAGATACTTTTTTCTAAGCTTAAGTTTCATGGCTCTCTAGTTAGCTATGGGTATATATGTCTCCTCTCTGACAAATAAGGAACTCAACATTTTTTCAGTATAGCCTAGCTTGTCGGACTAACTTAAGTTTAGCAAATTTGACCTTCCTCCCTTCCGACATCTCATACCACTTAAAATATTGGTCCATGTCACTTTTTCAATAAATGTATACCTTAGGGTCAAGATTGCCATCAAATGTAGGTGCTTCTAACATGATGTTCCTAATGTCTCTTTCCTTCAAATCCACAAAGTCTTGGTATGAGCATCTAGGGTTATGTTCAGGAATGAGATCGTGACAATGGGCTCTTGGACCAAGGAGAGTTGTCTAGGTGATTCAGGTTCAGTATGGTTCAATCGGTTTTCTGCAAGCATCCTGATTCACTCTTTCACTTGGTCAAACCTATTGTTTAATTGTCCAAATTTTTAGTCATGGTTCTTATTAAAGTTTCAAGATTGGAATCCATAGTGTAACTTAGTTGTGTTTGGGGATGTTGGTAATGGGCTCTTGACCTGATGGTCATGCAACAAACAAATTCGTTCTAGGGTTTCTAGACCTAGAAGCTCAGGTAGAATGAATCAACTCAAATTACAATCAACTCAACAATTATCCTTTTCACTGGCCAGGTAAGAGGCGGGGTTATAAGAGGCTCTCCCCGCTCTCGCAGGGACCTAATTAGAGAACCACAAGTCCGCTTAAGGCATTTATCGTTTGACCCATAGCCCTAGACACCACTTTCAAGAAATAATTGAAGGATTGAGTGCACCAGTTTTGTCACAATACTTGAAACTCAACCACATGGGTGTCTCTAGCTTTGCTTTAGATTTCTACTCAATTTTAATTAGACTTGGGATCGAGATGAGGGTGGTTATTTTAGGCCAAGAAAGGTGATGAAATCCTTTCCTTACCTAAGATAGAGAAATTGTCCTTAAGTGAATTCAGTAATGCATGCACATACATATAAAAACCTAAAGTAAAATATGCAGATATATATATATATATATTTATTATTTTATTATTTTTATTATTTTTATTATAGATCTAAAAAAGAAGAAAATTACAGATTTAATAAAAATTAATTAGATGATTAAAAAATTTTAGCACTATGCATGAACATATCCTAGCCTGCTCTGATACCAAACTAATGCAGGATGTACCATGCAAGAGATTAACATAAAGCAATGATTCATATTTTAAGGTGCTTTACTTTTCAAAATGAGTAAGAATAAACTAAGAATGAATATGCGAAGACTAAAGTAACTATCCGCAGGACACGATTCACTGAGTAATAAAGAAAATATAATCCTAGGATTGAGAAACCACTACTTAGAACATGCTCTTTCTTTAACAAAATCAAACATATAAGAAATGATGAGTCTGATTATCAGGCAATGATGGTCTTTGTCCTAAAAGATTGGATCACACGACTTTTGGGATGAGCGTCTGGAAGACGAAGCTATGCTACCACAGATGTTTTGGCTTTCTTTCAGATGGTTCTGGAGGCAAAAGAACTTTATCTAAGGATTATCACACCTTGGCATCTTGGGGCAAGGATGCTTGGAACATGTGTTGAAACGGATATTTGTTGGGCCTTTCACCCTCTCCCTCACGGAGTGTCAATGCTTAGGAGCACAGAAAAATAGAAGAAAAGACTCTTTTTTATTAATCGTCAATTCTTCCTTACAAGAAGAAGGGAGGGGTTTTTATAATAAACCCCAATCCTTGAATTACATAAAAAAAGGGTGCCATATTGTTTTCAAATAAGGAGATAGACGGCATCTTGAAATAAGAGTAAAGATCAGGAGATAGCTTTCTTAAATAAGGAGATAGGCAGTATCTTGAAATAAGAAAAAGAGATCAGGGGATGGCACTATATTCTACTTTTCATAAGGAGTGGGCGGCAAGTCACCTTCCATAGGGGGCTTATTTGCTTTCTTTTATGCTGAGATGACTTTATGAAAATCTTGGGATGCCCTAATTGAGTAGATGGCGCATACTTTGACTAATATTTATGTGGGATTGAGGTGGCGCACTGAAAGTAGTCCTTCATGGTCTTGGGTCTTCAACTTCTTACACATTGACTCAATAAATCTTAACTTGACTTAAATAAAATTATTGGACTCATACTTGACTCAAATAAAATTATTGGACTTATACTGACAAAACTTGATTACAATACTTAAAGTCAAAACCAATATAAAGTAAAAATTTTATAATGAGTTCAATAATCTTTATTTGATCCTGATGCCCCCACCACAATGGCTACTAAGATGAAAAAAATAATATTATCTAGGATCTTTCACCAAGGCAATACTGCCACCTTATATCCCCTAGGTCTTTGCATATGAATTCCAAGCATAACCAAATTTTCTTTTAATTTTATTCACTGCATCCCTCAACATCTTGGTCTCCAATAAAGCACAAAGATTGACATTATACTGAGAGAGAAGTCTTTTGTAACTTGTAGAGACAGTTGGCTTTCCCAATCCTCCCATCTAATGTGGGAATCTCTCCTTTTTTTTGAGGTGATATCCTTATCATCCACTACAAGCAAGCATTGAGGCTAGGATTTATCTTGAGTTGCATTTATAATGTTCAAAGTTCACCAATTAGTCCAAACCTATTATTAGGGGTGAGTCTATGTAGCTTTAAAAAACTCAAGTGTAATTTAATTGATAGAAAATGAACCTGAGTTATAAGCTCTTTAACTTTTCTTTTTCATCTTGTGTGAGATTATTTTGAAGTATTATAAGTTAGTCAAATCTACCTAGTAGGAACATTGATGCTGCAGAAATAGCTTCATGCCATGATGGAACTCTCTCTCTACACAATTGCATGAATAGTCCTTTTCTTTAATCCACCAATTATATATATATATATAGATTGACTCTAATGCCATTTGTAATGCTCTAAGCCCATTTGCTGGCTTAATTAACCTATCATCAGATCAAGTCCATGTGGCCTTAAAAACTTGAGTACAAATTAATTGGGTAGTAGATGAACTTAAGTTATAAGTTCTTCAAATTTTTCTTTCCCATATGATGTGAGATTATTTTAAGGAATTATAACATTGTTGATGCTGCAGAAGTAGCTTCATACCATCTTAAGATTCTCTTTAGCAATGCGCTATGACTAGTCTTTTTTCTCTTGTAGGGACTAGTTCTAATACGGTCCCACCAACTTGCACAGATCTGAATCAACTAAGCCCACTTGCTGGAACAATTAACATTTTAGTACATTAGTTCTACGTGGCCTTAAAAACTTAAGTTAGAATTGAGTTAATTGGTAGTAGATGAACTTAAGTTATAAGCTCCTTAAATTAACTTTTTCAACCTAATGAGGGACTAATTTTTTTACTAGCTTTCGAAATCCTTATAGCATATAGGTAGCCCTTTTCTTCTAGCCCACCAACTATACTGTATGCCCCCATTAACCCTAATACCAACTGCTAGCCTAACTAATATGTTAGTGGGTCATATCTACGTAGCCTTAAAGACTAATCCAAGTTAATTAGTAGTAAGTGAACTTGGTATATAAGCTCCTCAATTATATTTTTCTATTCGGCATGAGACTTTTTGGGGTATTATAATAATGCAGGCAAAGTTTCCCTTGAGAACTCGATGGTTTTCACCATTGTCATGAATCACTATAAGAAAATAGTATAATAGTGACAAAAATTTCATCACTATTCCATCACAAACTGGGTTTAGTGACGGATTAGTGACAAAAATCTTATCGTCACCATTTTTGCCATCACTAAATTTAGTGACGGAAAGAGGTCCGTCACAAAATAATAGCAACGGATTTATGACGGAATATTCCGTCAAAAATTTGTGACGAAACATTTTTTGTCACTAAATTGTGACGAATTTATGACGAAATATTCCATCAAAAATTTGTGACGAAACATATTTTTCGTCACTAAATTGTGACGGATTAGTGATGGACTATCCATCACGCATTATTCCATCACTATTCCATCACAAATATTTTCATCACTATTCCATCACAATTTAGTGACGGATTATTGATGAAAATTTAGTCACTAAAACTTTCGTCACTAGTCCGTCACTAATAGTGACGAATTAGTGATGAAAGAATCCATCAGTCATTCGTTATTGTTCCATCACTAATCAATCACTAATATTTCATCACTAATCCGTTACTATTATTTCTATTAGAAATCCATCACTAATCCATCATTAACCTAATAAAATTTCATCAAATTTTTATTCTTATAAATTTAAAATTATTTTTAAATTATAATATATTTAATGCATTCTAATGAAATTTATAGATGAAAATTCAAATTTAAGAATAAAAAATACATTTCATAAAAGAAGATAAATATATATGTATACATCAACAATACTAATGTTTTGTACATTAGACATCAAATTATTAAGATGCCTTTGGCTGCCTTGGGGACTCTACACTTGAGAAATGTACATATGAAATAGTCCTTTGAACACCATTTACCGGCTCCCCCTCTGATGTAGCCTAAAGTGAACAATGCTGGTGTGTAACGTCCACTTGCAACTACTGAAGCAATCCTTACTTCCGTGTTAAGTATCACTAGACATGTAGGAGCTGAAAGAGTTTCATCCCTCTGATGTCTTCTCTCCACGATGCAGCACATGCCCTGTGTGCAGGCCACCTGGTTGTTGTTGTGCCATTAGTATAACATCTGTAGTACAGTATAACATCTGCAGTAGTAGTCCATCAGAGCTCCAACTCAAGCTTGTACAGTATAACATTTGCAGTAGTGTCATGCACCGAAAACGATCAGCAAATGGCAAAACAGAGCGCCTACTAGAAGGTGCTTGGCTACAACTGAGCATGGCAACCATAAAGAAATTTGAACAGTAGCAATTTCAACTGGTCAGAAGCATATAACAGGTATACATCTAGCCTACCAGAAAATCAAAGCATCTGCTCCCTAAACCTTCATCCAGTTGACTTCTACCATCAGAAGCATATTATAAACAGAACAGTAAACGAATATAACTACATTCCTAGAATCTAAATCTAAACTCATTCAAGCCCATGCTCCAGACACATGCTTCTCAAAATCCTGATATGTTTAAATGAACGGTAGCACAAATTTCTTGCACCAGTCTGGTGCAATCTTATGTTTCTTTTTTTGCTCTTTGAGATGATGTATTTTTCATTCTCTTAATGAATCCGTTCAGGTTTCAGCTCATTTCCTCTCAAACAAATTTCTTCAGGTTTGAGATGATGTGGAAGCAAGCTGTATATAATAGTGACTCATAATCTACTGCAAAAGCCAGTTCAATCAAAACAAATCTTAGTAGCATCTTCAACTGTCTACTTGCTCTGCAATTAAAACGACACCAAACTCCTATCCTCTTAAGTCTACTTGAGGATAAGCAAGACTCTCAGCTCCCTCTGTATATTAAACCAGAAAGTGCAACGCATTCTAGTATGTCGAACTACCTCTACAGTACTGATTCCATCAACAGATCTAAATGTTCTTGCCCCTACTCTCACTAGATGAATTCAGCAAAACATCATCCTGTGGAACATCTTTTGGATTTTGTCATAAATTTTTCATCATGAATTTTTTTCATTACCATCAAGACCACCTATTCACAAGAAACAATTTTCAGCATTATACCAATCCATCACCAAATTCTCCAGAAGGCATCTTGTCCTACTGCTTTACTCCTTTAGGGATGATCGATGTCCTCTTCAGCATCTAACTAGGTCACTCAATTTAGTTGGATCACTGTCATTCCGTAACATAATTATTTAAAAGAAGCGGTTAAGCCATGTCCTCAAATTTGAAACTAAATAAAATAGATGGGCATATAGCCATGTCCTCAAATTTGAAACTAAATAAAATAGATGGGCATATAGGCTAAGGACTTCGGGAAAAAAATTACACTAACAAACAAGAATGCTAGTCCAAAAAAAGTGAATTTCCACCCAGAAGGAATACCAAAAAAGGGTAGTTCAATCATCTAACAACACATTTGAATCCCATATATGGAAAGATTGCTATTAAACTTATGTTAGCCCCTGTTCTTGCGACGGATCCTCACATGGTGAGGATCCGCCATTGTTGACGGAGGAAGGGGGGCGCCGCCCCCTTCCTCCGCCAATGTTGACAGCTGCGGCAGGGGGCGCCACAGCCAATCAAGGAAAGGGGCACCGACGTGCCCCCTTCACACGGGTACAGGGGAGGGGATAACCCTCCCCTCGCCACTATTTAAGGAGGGGGGAGCACCCCTCCTTCTCCGCAAGCATTCCCCTCGGCGCTGGCCACAGGTAAGGGAGAGAGAGAGAATCACAGAGAGATTGAGAGAGAGAGACAGAGAGAAAGGAAGAGGAACCAAGCTGGTTCACGGCTTGGTTCAGGCCCGGCGGAGTGCCCGATGCCTCGCCGGACCTGGGCGGCGGCCAGGGGACCTCACCGGCGACAGGCGACCGTCCGGTGAGTATTCGGCCGGCCGTGGTGGCCGGCCATGCCACCGGCACAGTGCCAAGCCGCGGACGGGCGAGAGAGAGGAAGAGAGAAATTGAGGGAGAAAGAGAGGGAGAGGGAGGCGGCGGCGGCCGGCTTTGGCCCGGTGGCCGGTGGCCGGACCGCCCAGAAATTGGTCGGCGGCGGCCCTGGCCCCCGGCATGGCTCCCTCCCCTGTTCGGGTGAAACTGGGGAGGTGCGTGGGGAAGAAAGAGACGTGGGCCGGCTGGGCCGTCCCACGTTTGGCTCTATTGGGCCAATTTTGAGCCATCTTTGGGCCATATTTTTAGTCTCGTATTGGGTCAGGAATAGAGAAATAAAAATATGGCCCGATTCGGCGTTGATTCTAGTTTCTTGAGATATTTTTATTTCCCCATTCGGGCTTATATATTGAGAGATATTCGAGCCCAAAGTTGGGCCCAGGATTAGACTGGGTAGACCTTAGGGGATGCTGCATTGTTCCAATTTTTGAGATTTAATTGTGAAAATTAATGCTGTA
The DNA here is from genome assembly GCA_900491605.1 of Calamus simplicifolius. Classification (NCBI taxonomy): domain Eukaryota; kingdom Viridiplantae; phylum Streptophyta; class Magnoliopsida; order Arecales; family Arecaceae; genus Calamus; species Calamus simplicifolius. Next base: position 120,385 of record UESW01005061.1, read on the forward strand.
GGTAACCAGATGTCCACATAGCTGATTTA